>CM056563.1:15108453-15315953 GCA_029721515.1 Synanceia verrucosa | reverse complement strand
TTTTTAATCAACTGCTGGTTATCATTCATTTATTGTTCACAATGCATTCTCTAAACCTGAGCAGCCACTGACAATTTGAATATTTTTTTTATAAATTTGACTTTGTATAAATCATTCCGTTTCCATTTAGTCAGTTTGTCTAAGATCAACATGTGGTCATGAATTTGTGTCGATAGTTTTCAATTGTTGGTACGCTCTGACGCATGTGAGGAAACATCTGAGGCTTAACAGTCAGCTGCCTTTTCAACACAAGAGGAGAGATTTAAATCTGTTCTTTTACTCAATAGGGCAACACTAGCCTCTGGCACTGGTTCACACACACACACACACACACACACACACACACTCTCAGTTTTCCTGTTGGCACTTCATGAAACAGAGTGAGGCTGAAAACGTGTTGAAACACTACAAACTGAAAAGAGCAACAGCTCCACAACAACAACAACAAATAACAGTGTTAAATTGCTCATTTTTATTTTGTTCTGTGTTTCAGTTTAAATAAAATCTCCTCAAAGGAATGAAGAATGTGATTTTTCAGACTTTTAATTTAATTAGATTTTTAATTTGGACTTTAATGTAAATGGAACTGCAGCCAGTTTTACCACACCTCTCCACTAGAGGCTGTTAAACTGGAGAAGATATTTCAGCTTTATATCCTCCTCACTGGTTCTGACAGGAAATGCGTGTAACGGCAAAATAAAACCAACGTGTTTGTCGTCTCTTAGACCTCAGTGGGTCAAGTGTGGCTCCTTATCTGCTCTAAACTGTGAAGCATCACAACAGTGTGCTACTGTGCTGGAGTCCATGTGCAAGATAATCTACAACAGCTCGACAGCTGACCTCTGACCTCCACCTAAACTTTCGTCAATATTCACCTGCTTCCTGTCTTCTTCTATGAGCTGCTGCTTACTTCTTTCACTCTCTCTCTCTCTCGGTTGTGGTTTAGATACACTGTGGAAAGCACAATTTAACCAACAAGGTCAAAACATTGTGGAAGCATTTTTACTTCACCTGCAAGGACTCGTTTACAGCACTTATAGCTAGGGAGTAAACAGAGGTAAAGCAGCATGGAGGTGAAAATAGTGTTTTGTATATATATATGTTTATATTTTTTTGTTATTTTTTTATTGGGATATAAAATTAGCTATATCAAGATATAAAATTGTGTCAATATCGCACACCACTAGTATTATGTATTGTTATATATTAAAGCACCCAACAGTAGCTCTATGAAATGGTTCATATTGACTCCACTTCAACCAACTAGAACAGTGACACGTTGCTTCCAGTGCATCAGTAATACTAACCCAATAATATATGATCGTAGGGATTCTTTTCTGAATTATGAGTATTAACTTTTTCTTCATACTTTAAGTTCAGTTTGCTGACAGTGCTGATGTACTTTTACTTAACTGACGTTTTCATTGTTGATCTTTTACTTGTAGAGGATCATTTTAGTCAAGTTAAGGATTCCATGGCACTGAAAAGTAATACAATATAGTAGGTATGGTATAATAGTAACGGGTTTACGTTTGAACTTTCCGTTACTGCCGGCCACTTTGATAAAACACAAAATATGATTTTATACTGATTTGGTTCCTGTTTCTACTCATCTCACTTTCCATTTATGTGATTAAATATACAGTACATTATATTTTAAGACAGAGTATTAGTTTGTGAATTTAGTTGAACACACCTTATATATTATTTTGTTCCTGCTTTCCATTTTGCTGATTGGACACTGTGTTTTCCCCATTTGTTGCAGCCTAATGTTTCCTATAATTGATAGCCTCTTCATTAATTTTCTCCTACATGCAATATTTTGAATGTACATAATCCTTTTTTTCTGTAAAATAAGAGTTATCTCAGAGAGCAGAGGGTCCTTCTCTCAATCCCCACATGGATGTAATGCCACAAACAAGTGTTCGCAGCTGCCACCGGCCCCAAACAAGCCAATCTGCACACACACACACACACACACAAAAACAAGAGTGCACACACAGCTTGGTGTTCATCAGGCAGCATTGGCACGGCGCCCTGAGACGTCGGCACACATCAATGGCACAAAGCGAGCGAAGGAAACCCAGATGAAATAAAAGAAAGAAAGACAAACCCCCCTCAGAAAAGGAGAAAGAGACAACGATAATCACATGAAGAGAAACAAAGCAGAGCGGATGGCGAGACGACAGGGAGATAAAGAAGAGTGAAAGAAAGCGTACCTTGTTTCTGAGCCTCACCACACAGGGAGAGCAGGAGGGATGCTGCTCTTGATTGCTACAGCGTCCACCTGTCTGTCCGCCCATCTGTCTGTGTGGATCTTTGTGTGTCTGTCTGATGTCTCATAGTTTCTAATGTGCTTTGTGTGTGTTTGCAGGGTCAGCGTCCTGGTGTTTTTCACGTCTTAATCTGCAGTTTACTGTTCTGTCTGTCCAGATTGTTTTGTCTCTCACATTTTCTGTCGTCTAACTACCATGAGAAGAGCAAAACAAAGTGCAGAGGAAACACAGACGCCGCAGGAAGCTCAAGTGAGATGGGATGTGATTGTGGGGAGAGCCCGTGGAGTTCAGCGTCCATCATGGAGGACACACGGCAGTGCGCTACGAGCCAATGGGAGATGACACTTTTTGTTACGGAAGAGATACCCGACAATCCAGCGCACCCCTCCACCCCAACGCTTGGACGCAAGCCAACTTTGGCATCCAACACGGACCAGATTCTCTCTGTCCAATCCCAGCATGCCTTGCCACCAAAACGAGTGACTGCAGTCACAACAGCAACAGAGAAGACGAGACAGAAAGAGAGACAGGGAGGCTGGATCTCTGCCATGTCTTCCTTGTAGAGAGTTAATGAAGCAAGACAAGCTTGGATACACTTCAAGCCTCAATTTACACACACACACACACACACACACACACACACACACACACACACACACACACACAGAAAATAGCCCGAGCCAGCACAGACAGCAGGCATATTGCACACGTCTTTCATATTTATTTTAACATGTTCCCACCTCCTGCACAAACTAAAAGCCCAACAAGGCGAGCAGCCACCAATCTGTCGGAAAACTGGGCGTCTTTATTTACGGTTAATTTGTGTTTGTTTGATGTCTTGATTATTTTAGCGTTTTTTTTCTGGGTGCAAATACGATATAAGAAAAAGCCAAGAGATAACAATAAAGCATTCAGTGAGGGCATCCTTACCTGGTATTTATGTGATGAGTGGAGGGGAGGTGATGTTGCATCGAGTTCCTGGCTGATTGTCTCAGATTTAGTGATGTCTGGGTGGATGGGAAGATAACGTAGAGTCTGAAATAAAGAATGGACAAAAGAGGAGGAAGAGGAAGTGGAGATCAGAGTGGAAAGATGACAGTGAGCAGAGAGACGAAGTCAAAGGAGATGGTAGTAAAGAGCATTTGTTCTACATTTCAACTGTAATAACACATTAATAATCATGACTGACTGTCTCTCACTGTTGCTGTCTCACTGCTTCCAGGCAACAATAAACTGCTCATTATAAATAGTTAAGCTATTCATTCAAATACACAACTTTACTAATAAAAAGCCACAATTTGTTTCTCTAAGTTCCACCCAGATCTCAGTAATATTTTTTGCTCTATTTTTAGCTATTCATAGTGTGTAGGTGACGTGAAGTGAACAACGTTCAGACCTTAAAGACAAAACTGTTCATCACAGACAGACCGCGACAATGACATGATGTCAAGAACGGATCCATCAACACTGGACCCAGAGGCAGGAAGCGGAGGAAAGAAAACAAGGCTCAGCGTACCCACAAAGCTCAGAGCAGCATAATGCTCTCCACCAGTCTGGAGATGTTTGAGAACAAGTTTCTGTTGAAAGAGATGGAAAATTAAAAAAACAGATCTCAGATCAGATTCAGAAAGTTGGCCATCAGCAACAACTGGAGACAGAGATGTAGTCTCCTGCTGAAAGGAGCCTCCGTCAGATGCTGGAGGAGCTGAAGGAAGGACTTGAAGAACAAACCTCTTCAGGTCCTCCAGGCTCAAACTGCAGAGCTGAAGGAGGAGCTGAAAGAACTCCTGCTGGAGGAGCAGGAAGGAGAAGGAGAAGCTCAGCCGAGTGGGACACACGAAAACATTTCAGAATAAAAGTTCCTCCTGTGTAGTTGAATTTAGTAGTTTTGAAGGCCTATAGTCACACAGCCTTTGGTCTGAACTGGGTTACACTGCTTTACTGTGTGTATATATGTAAAAGATTATAGATTATATGTAAAGATTAGTTCAACTCAGAGCTACAGACAGAGTTTGGGATTAACAACCATATTTACAAAGAATACTGAGTGCATTAGTATTTTTTTTTATTGACTAAAATTAAACAAAAACTACAAAAGAGTAAAATGAGGCAAATGAAGCACAAGCTGTTCTGTCAAGAGTCAATTTATTTTTACCCATCTATGATAACAGTGGACTCAGTGAGTTAAAACGGTCCTAGAATTTTATTAATTTGATTGCGGTGATAAGGATGTGCCTTGCACCATTATTAAAGACTTGAAGAGATAAGACAGAACCTGATGTAGCCTATACTTGAGTGAGCCTATTTACAAAGAGCTATATACATTTATCTGACATTTGTTATTATTATTAGTTTGACGATTACAATCTTCATGCAGTTTTACAATAAAACAAGATATGGAAGTTGTGTGAATTTGTTTAACATCTTACAAGTCCAGCAGGTAGGAAACCACTAAACGCAGGCCTACATTACGATTTGATCCCAGTATGTGTTGGATGTGATTCATAAAAGCAAATTGTTGATGACATCATAGCGCACATATTATCCACTATGGTTACCCATGAGAGTGCCTTGACCACACCACATTTTGTCTTTAATATATTTAAATCTGTGATGCATAAGCAAATTGTGAAGCAAAATAAAAACCAAGTGTATTTAAGGAGAGGTGTGTCTGCTGCTGTTGACAATGCTGACATGTTAGTATTCTGTGCTATTTACCCTTGTCAAAAGGGTCTTTAGGCTTTAATAAAGTTGGCTGAAATGTACACCATGTTTTGTTGCCCACTAAGTGATGCGCTCAAAGAATTGACTTATTTTTAAAATTAGAAATAACAAGCTATTACTAACTTTCTAAAGTGTAACAGCAGCAAAAAAGCAGACAGAACAAACAACATTTTATGGATGTTTCTTTATATTTCCTTCAAAACTGGAAAAAACTAAACTTGTCTCTGATAAATTATTCATCCATCCAGCAGAATTAAACATTTACAAAATGCAACACAAAGGTTCAAATAATAAATATTGACAGCATGTTTCAAATGAATCACAAAATCTTTTCAATAATCCTCTACATGCACTCCTGTGCTTCTGTGTGAGTCAAATCAAATCATCTATGACTGACCTCTTGTCAAAATTTTAGATTATAAGCTGTAACAGTGCAGGTTCAGCATAGAAGTCATAGCGGGTGGCAGTCCTGAGCAAGAATAGAGCATGTGCAAATGTCCTTGAACTTTACATTATTCAAGAGGTCCAAGGTTTAATATTTGTTTTCATTCACATAAATTATAATTAATTTTGCTTTACTGACTATAAAGTCCTTTTCCAACACATTTGTTCACTTCTTCTTTAGATGATGCCTATTTGATATGAAATTTCTTAAGTATCCTGGGAAAATAAAATCAAGTTAAAAAAAAAATAAATCCAGGTACTTTTTGGATAGAAAAAGGAAAAAAATATTCAAATTATTTTTTTTTCTTGTAGGGGAGTCAAGAAAGTGTAGCTGAGCAGAGCTTAGCCTCCTCTTTGCACTTGTTGTCCACCTCTTCCCTCCTATCGCTGCTTTTCTTCTTGTTGTACTTGTGTTTCTTCATCTCCCCTTCTTCCTGCAGCTCCACAGTGACTCGTCTCTTCTCCTTTTTGTGGGTCTTTTGTTTCCTCATCCTCTCTTTTGTCCCGTCGCTCTCCTGGCTTGCTGATGAACTCACGCTGTTGCTGGAGCTGGTGGGCTTCTCTCCTTCCTCCAGCTCTCTCCTTCCCTCCCACTTGGTCTGTCTGTCCGATTCATCATCTTCCTCCTCCCATCGACTACCTCCTCCTCTCTCAGCCACCATGTCTTGATTTTCTCTTTTTCTCAGCTTCGTCTCATCTTTTTCGACCTGATTCACATTTTTAATCGTGCTTTGCATGACTTTCAGAGCAGGGCTGCTCGCTCTGGGCTGAACCAGCTCTGACCAGGAGGCCAGTGGGTCTCTGTCCTGACCTCGGCTTGGTGGGGAATGGTAGCTCTCTGCTGATCTGTGGTTTCCTGATGGATCTTGGTGATTGTAGTAGCTGTGGGGATGGATTTTGTCTTTAAATATTGAGTCCAGTATCGTGTCTCTACATGATTTGTGGACATTTTGATTAGGCAGTATGTCGTCACTGCCTGTTGCACTGCTTTCCCTGTTTCGACCACCGGTAAATTTCCCGTCTGGCAAACACAAACTCTTGCTGCAGTCATCTCTTCTCTTTGTGTCATGTGACGGTGAACGAAAGGAGGACTGGGAGGAGGAAGAGGGATTCCTCTTTTGGGTCGAAACATTGCTGCTGTACCCTCTCACTTTCTCCCTATCGCTCCTTTTCTCTTCCTCCCTTGTTCTCTCTTTTGATCTTTTCTCTTTCTGCCCATCCCTCGGCCTCTCTCTCTCTCTGTCTCTCTCCTTCTCCATACTTTTCTCTCCATCTATACACAAGGAGCTGGCAGTTCTGGATTTGCCACTAGAGGGAGCCACCCTTCTGATTAAACTCTCTCTGTCTGCCCTCTCTCTCTTTTCTTCAGTCTTTGTTTTCCTGCTGGTTGTTGTCTCTGCTGTCTCAGGCACAGCTGGCGCAGGCAGAAATGTTTCAAGAGCATCCCTCTGAACTTTGATCGTTGCTTCATCCGGCTCTTCTTCCTCAGGCTCTTCCTTCTCCCGTTTTGAGCGAGGGACCTGAGACAGAAAAAATTTAGTTTTAGCGTGAATGTAAGTGACTTTAAAGAAACTGTACAAAGCACATTTATTTTATACAAATGTTTCATTGCCACTCCCTGCACACATTTAACACGATCTGGACCCATGGGCTTCGCTCATGGACACACCTGTATGAGGATGAGCGCGTCCTCTTGGTCTGCAGGTTCGTCCTGAGTGAATTCCTCCAGAGTTTTCACCATTGTCCTCTTCTCCTCATGATCCTCATAGCTGCAGTTTTAACATACAAACACTAAATTATGAATAGGAAGTCATCTCTGCATTACAAAAAGACTTTCAGGCTGTTAGCCGAAAGGAACCTGTCTTAAAAGAACTGATGAGGAAACCCTCTCTGTGCTATTGTGACAGGAAATTATTTCCCAAATATTATGTGTTTACATAATGACAGTTTTTTAGTATTGTCATGCTAATCGCTATGCATCTAATATAATCTATTTTTATAAGTGGTTGCAGATGTGAGTAGATAATATAGACTATACAAAGTATATAAAAGAAACTGAGTCTGTATTTATGAGTCAGAAGTCAAATATTGAAGTATTGCGATCACATCTAAAGAAATGATAACAAATATACAAAATTTCAAATGAAAATTTCGCAGACTGATCATTTTGCTTCTGAATTATATGAGAAAATATTTTTCATTTGTTAAGAAAAAAATATTTTCCTTGTGATCATTTCATATAGACTATATGCATCTATATTGAACACTGGAAAACATGTTATACTAAGATATACATTGCTATTGAGGTATAAAAGTATTCCTATCTGAACAGAAGAATTTGGCCATAAATAACTTAGGAATGAAGCAGAAATGTTCTGACCTCCTGTCGTCCTCTGTGGGGTTTGGTCTGTCATGGTGGCTCTGGTTTCTGCTGCTCCTCATCCTCCTCTTCACTCCCTCCATCAGCTCCTCCTCTGGCTTCAGCAGGTTTCTTTTGTTTTTCTGCATATCTGCGACTAACTCTCCCATCACTTGCCCTTCCTTTCCTCCCCTCATATTCAGCACCTCATCTCCGGTACTGACCTGCATCCGGACTTCTCTTTCATCCTCCAGGTTTTTATTCTCCTCCTCCACCACACTTCCGAGGGCACTAAGCCATAAGTCAAAGTCCTCCTCCTCTCCGTCCTCTTTCTTATCTCTGAAGTTATTTTTCTGTCCTGCAATTTCCATCAACATATCGCCCTTATCATTTGTGATGGTGGCTTTCTCCTGTTTCTGTCTTGTCTCTCCTTCATCTGCTTTTAGTTTTTCATCAGACAAACCTTCCTGGTCTCTGCTGGATTCTTTCTTTTCATTTGCTTCAATTTCTGTCCCTCCTGTGTTTGACATCTCCTCCTCTTTATTACCAGCCTTCTCAGTTTCCTCATTTGTTTTTCCTGGGATGCTCTCTAAATAAGAAACGTTCTGTTTGTCAGTTTTCTCTTCCTTCCTTTTTCCTTCCAGGTTTATGTTGATGCTTATCTTTTTCTGTGGTTTCACCTTCATCCCTCCCTCCCAGATGACTTTCTCCGTCAGAGGCCTCTCCTTTTTCTTCTCAGTTGTGGGCTTATTTCTGGCAAACATACTCAGGGATTTGCTCCTGCAGGTTTTGGAGTCCTCAGCAGTGTTAGTTTTCAGGCACTTACTCTTTTCAGTCTTCCCATAATTACTCTCAATGTCTTCTCCTTTTCTTTTTCGATTCCCCTCTGATCTTGAGTCAGACACTCTGCTGCCTGCAGGGTATCTGTGTCTATCCTCCCCATCTGATGCTTTACTGGGCTTCTCTTTGTGTCGTCTCCCCACCTCCCACCTGGAATCTAAACGTTTGCCTCTTCTCTCACCTTTCTCTATTTCAAAATATCTCTGATCTCTACTTTTGCCGCCATAGTCTTTATCAAAACGTTCATCTGATTTTGCAACTATTTTTGCTGACTCAGAGGCATTATTGGCGGTTGCTTTGTCCTGTGATGGGGTGCCATCTTTGCAGGTATCTGGTCCAGTGCTGTGTCTCCTCATATCATTTCTGCAGTAATCCATTGAGTCTGCAGCATCAGGGCATGATGGCGCCCCTCCTCTTCCTTCCTCATGTTCGTTCATGCTTTTTTGCTCATGCGTTAAGGTGCTGGGGTCCTCCAAAGTCTTTGTGACTTGCTGTTTGTCATCTTTCCTTTTTTCCTGACGTTCCATTTCCTTACTCCTCTTTGTACGTGTGATTGGCAGGCGGCTGTACTTCTCAGTGTTCCTCTGCTGATACTCTCTCGGTTGCGCTCCATCTTCGGATGGTGTGGAGCGCCCGTCACTGGACGACTGAGAGGGAGGGGACCGGCTATCGTTGGACAAACGAGAAGGAGATGAGCGACTGTCACTGGATGACTTAGACGATGTGGAACGGCTGTCACTAGATGACTGCGATGGAGGGGAACGGCTGTCACTAGATGACTGCGATGGAGGGGAACGGCTGTCACTGGACGACTGCGATGGAGGGGAACGGCCATCCATCTGGCTGCTGCGTCTACCTTGGGGTCGGATGCGAGAGTCAGCATGTGAGTTATTCCTACTTCCTTCTCTGTCACCCCAATGAAGAGGAGGAGGAGGAAGACTGAGGAGGGGAACAGGCAGCTGGTGGAAGTGGCCGACATAGCTGCTGAAATATTTATCACACCACTCTTTGTACTCCCTTTTCCACTGCAGGTAGCGCTCTTTGTGAGGCTCCAGGCTGCTACTTTGATTTGTGTGTTGAGTATATAGGTGACTAGCTGAACTCCACCCTGAGCCTCCCACTTCCCTCGGGTCATGTTCTCCTCGCCTTCTGGAGCTGGAGCTGCTCGAAGCCGACTTTCTGTGGTGCCGACTGTGATGGCTGTTTCTGCGGTGATCTGATGGGGACCTGGAACGGTAACCCACTTGAGGTGAAGATGATGAGGACGGTGTGGGGGAACGTTTGTAACCATAGCTATAGGAGAGGGAGGAACGAGAGCGGGTGTGGTGGTCTCTGTGGCGGGAGTAAGGTGAGCGGGGCCTGGAAAAAAGATGTAGAAAACTATTCAGCGGAGTATTATTGAGTCATCTCATCTCATTTCCCATTCCCTTGTACGAATCATTTATGGTAAGAAGAAACAAAAAAAAAAAAAAAAACACGAACAATTCTTAGAAAACTTGATTAAAAGGCACAAAAAACCTTGATCTGCCTTTTGACCTGGACCGGGATCTGGATCGGCTTGAGGAGCGAGAGTAAGAGCGAGAAGACTTGGACTTAGAAGACTTTGAATTAGAACGAGAGGAGGAACGGTGAGATGATCCTCTGTGAGGTGACCTGAGTAAAGATGGAGGAGGTACATACAGTGATTCATACTACTATCAGTATATTGTTCTCATACTATAAGATGGTGCTAAATTAAGCTACTTAAAAATAGTATCGGGAAGTTTCAATAAGACCACTTTGAAATGAAGTGAGGACCAAAACATTCATGGCTGCTTGGAAACTTTACCTTTCCTTCATCCTTCTCTTGTGCATGTACCACTCCTTGGGGATGAGGGCAGGGATGGGGGTAGAGGGGCACAGGGAAGGGATGGGGGCACCCTGGAGATTCGGGATGGTCCACATGGGCGTGGGAGGAGGGTATCCAGGGGTATAACTGCTGAGAGGCTGCTGAGCTGTGAGGAATGAGTGGAAATGTGGGGAGGGAAAGAGAGGTGGAGGAGTTGCTGGGAATGAAGATATGGAGGGAGGATGAATAGCAGATTTATTCATGCCTCTGCTGCGGCAACCTGAGGAGGAAGAGGAACTGTGGGGGAAAGAGGAAGGAAGAGGAAATGACATCAGTCTTGAAACAGTGAGCAGTCAATAACAGACTAGCAGCTTCACTGACCTATCCCAGCATGTTGACAGACCAGAGGGTCCTGGTGCTGGACCTGTGGATTCAAGGAAAAAATGATTCTACTTGTGTTAGTGATGTCACTGAATTTTTAACATAATGATATGATATAAAGTGACTACAGACAGAAAGAGACACAGCATGCACTATACTGCATTTTTGCATTATTCTGCACTGTATGTGTTTTTAAAAAACTTCCTCCTTACTTTTCCTACTGTGTATGGCAACTGTTGTGAAAGGATTTCCTTTGGGATACATGAAGTTATATCTTATCTTCTCACCTGAGGAGGGCTGCTGTAGATCCACACTGACTTTCTGGGGCTGCTTTACCACTGGAGTCAGCTCAACCTGAGCAGACGCAAACAGCACAGATTTTGTGTGTGTATGTGTGAGCGGGTATTACTTATGGTTAGGGGTACATAAATTTGTTCATACAGTCACATTGTGGGGACTCACCATCCTTATGGGGGACAAAATGCAGGTCCCTATAATGTAAACTGTTACATTTTAGGCTGAATACTTGGAGAACATTTAATGTTAGCGTAAGGTTAGACTTGAGTCAGGGTTAGGATTAGGATTACATGCGTAGTGGATATGGTTAGGGTCAAGGGAAGTGTCTAGGAAATGAATGTAAGTCAATGTAATGTCCCCGCAATACACAAATACACACCTTTTGTGTGTGTGTGTGTGTGTGTGTGTGTGTGTGTGTGTCCTCACCAGAGGTAGCAGTGAAGGAGCATCAGCGGCGCCTTTGGGGGAAACCGGTACAGACTGGGTGGCAGCAGTCGCTGAGTCATGCTGTGTCTTTTCTTCAGCCGCTCTAAATAAACAAGAAATACATCAGAGATACCACATGAACGCAACATCAGGGGGATTGTTTACCAGCTCTTCATCTCAAATCCATAGTGCCATATTTTGATTACACAAAATTCAGCTTCTAAGTGTTTTTAGTCTGATGCCACCAAATGTTTAAAAAAAAAACAAAACAAAAAAAACAACAAAAAAACCCCCACAGTTATATCACGCTTCTTTCCTAATGTCATGTGAGTGAGGAAACCTGTACCACAGTCAGACCATTACTTCATACTTTCACACAAGAAGGAATACATCTACACTATATTGTCGAAGTATTAAAACACAGGTTATAAGTGAAAACAAACTTGTGAAAGGTGTGTGGTGTTTCAGGATTTGACCTTTGTCCACATTTAAACAAATGAAAAACAGCAAAATCTGTCCTATTTACAGATGGCAAACAACAAAACTGCATCAGAGCCAGGATGTGGTAAAGGGTGGGACAAATAATCCGACCAACCAATCATTTTATGGCCAAAACATGGCCTGACCTAATCAGCCAACACAAAGGTCAGGTTAATGGCATGATGTGCTGTCTCACTGGTTATATCAACATTTAAAATGAAGACAACTTTACCGCAACACAACTAACTTAGCAGCTACAGACACAGTTACTCTGCATGTACGCCTGTTAGACCTCCGAGTCATCCCCTCCTGCTCTCTGTCACCCATACGTAGAGATAGGTATCGTTTTATCCAACACTGTTGCCAAACTGGTACTTTTGAAATAATGGCGGTGCTTAAAAGGTGCCCGAACAGATGTTTAAAGAATCAAAAATTATGCCTTTTTAGTTTTAAGGCATTATGTGACATGTAAGTGGACAGAATATTAATTTAAACAATATCAGTCTTGATGAGATTCAGTTTTGAAAAGCTTCGCTCAGCAGTGGCAACAGTAACAGAGAGAGTTATTACAATGCTGAGGGCAATGCAGAGATTTGGATACAGTTCCTGCAAATGATTTTCATGGAGATAAGACAACATCTCCAGAGCAGTTGTTTGTGGTAGCAGCTCCAGACGGTTCATGATCTTCTGGGCCATCTCTGCTGTATGCCTCACAGTAGTGCATATGCACAAATGTGTTCTCTCAAGCAAAATGTGATCCTACATGGAGGATGACGCTCGATGCACAGTGCATGTTCTGTGTTTAATGATGGATGGCCCTGGCAAAAGAGCTAAGGGTGCAGTATTAAAAAAAATTCAGTGGCACCGAAATGAAGCACCAAAATCTGTGTTGCATTTTGTTCTGGTTATTACCAGTGCCATTATGGTACAGAGTATCAGTACCTTCCATCCCTACCTATACTCCTATTCAGTGAACCACAATTCACAATATATTACGTCACCATTTTATAAAAAGCTCATTTCCTCTTTACACACTGAAACACCATGCTGGAGTTTTAAGGTCCATTTGATCACTCTGACTTGTACTCCAGCAGGAGGTGTACATAAAACAATAAAATGTCACCCTGACCAGTGACATATTCAGTATACTTGTCTCTGGTTGTTTTCTTAATTCTATACCACAGATGTTAAAATTATGGATAAGATAAAGCTATTTGTTTTCTAACTAAGATGCAACTGATCTGAAATTGTAATCCTCAAGCTTTCAGACTAACGCCCATGGTTACCATAGTAACAGCAAGTGTATTTAAATTCTACGTCAAAGTCTTCCTGAGTTCTGCTTTGTCAGAAATCAAACAGGAGTTTGAAGGGTTTATGGCTTTAAAACTTTAAGGCAACACAACAATAAAACTCATGAGTCACAAGTTAGCTTTGCAACCAGGAGAGGCAGCACCACAAAATAATTTTAGTAGTGTGTCAGGATTTTTACTTGTGTAAGTCATTGTCAGGTATCTCCAGGAGATTTTGCACGGGCTGCAGGGAGGTGCTCGGCATGCTGGGAGCAGAGGTGGGGCCTGTTCCTGTGGGTGGAGCCCCACACACCTGAGATGATGGAGGTGTAGCTGCAGCCTGTGAGCCATGCAGGAGAGGATCCTGAAGAAGGGAGACAACATAGTAGAACAAGCTAGAGAAACAGACTAATTACCAAATACAAAACATATACACATGACAATATAAACAACGATATGCAGGCACATTTCTTGTAACATTTGTTGCAATGGTTTTTAGAAGATAACTATCACTGAGACCAGACCAACATCTGATTGTGAAAGGAAAACTGTAATCACTCTGTTTGAGTCATGCAGGTGCAGCACTACTCTTATTTCATTATGAGATTCACCTGCTGACTTTGGGCTGACAGCTGAGGCGCCTGAGGTTGGCGCTGCACGGTGAGGGGGGGCGGGGTGGAGACAAGGCTCGGTCTTTGAGTTGGATTTTGGGATCGGGTGGTAGCACACTCTCTTCCCACAGTTTTAGTGACACGCTCTTTCTGAAAATTGTCCACAGCCTGCATTGGAAGAAACAGACGGGCAGAAAAGTGCAACATCAGCGCCTTACAATTCTGCAGTCAAAAACAATGAGAAATTTCAGGTCACATTTAAATAATTCTCCCCACTTCAACTCTAGCAATTATCAATACATATTTTCCATCATCTGTCAATTCACCTGTCGGAGAAATGTGTTGCTTATCAGGGTATCAGGTGAGACATCTGCTTGGTTGCAAGTGGGGCAAACATGTTCCTCTGAATCCAGCAAAGCTGTGCGAATACCTGAGCAAGAGATTAGGAGGTTGACGTGTTAACATCAGACTGAAAACCGACCACTGCACCTTTAATTAGGTCATATGTTTTCATGGACATCAGGACCAAACTGACTTATTCATCTGGCTATGTGTGTGGCAGGCACTTACAGTCATCACAGTAGCTCTTTTTACAGCAGGGTATGAGCACAGCGTCACTCAGCAGCTCATGACAGATGAGACAGAGGAGTTCCTCAGGTACAGGATCCTCCTTGTCTTCTGAGTGGCGCTCCTCCTGTGGAACAAACGGAGGCTTCTCCTTCTTGCCAATAGAGTATGCCTCACTACAGAAACACAAAACAATACGGGGTTTATCAACTGATGAGCAGCACTTACAGTTATAACAGAAGTGCACTAATTCACTTTCAAGTGAACAAAACAAAAAGGACAGGGTTATCTGGTGTGGTGATTTATGGATTGAGGTACTGTGAAGTGAGTTCAACATAACGTGGGTATCTTCTCGCTATCTAGCTTAACTAACCCTACCCGTGATCATGCTACGTAATCCCACGAAGGAGGTTATCGACTCCGTAAATCAACCCAGGGTTTCTCAATCTGGCTAAGAGTAAATCAAATATATATCAAACAAATATGACATTAAACATTATGTTAAACACCTACTTCAGGCTAAAAGTAACACAGATGCAGCTGCAATGTGTAGATTATCAGATTTATAATGTCAATGCCTATCTATAAAACAAGTAGATCTGACTATTATTACATTTGTGTATTCTGTGAAATTATGACATTATGGCAATTTAAGCCTTCTTATATCACTCTCATGTGTGTATTTTTAATATACAGGATGCTGTATATTAGCTTAAGGGAAATATTAGAAACAACACATAATAAATTAATCTGTTTACTTTAGAGGTGCTGGAAGGTGGACTTTGACATTTTTGGACAGAGGCGGGCTCGCTGTTTCTAGACTTTACGCTATTTGCCATTCCCTTAAAACAAAAAGACACACAAACATGGACTCTTTTGTCTCACATGTCTATAGAAGGAATAGCGTAACGTCCACAGTTGGTCAGCATGGCTCCCTTTATGTTGGGACTGTCCACCTCCACCATGAAGGAACGTGGGATGCCGGTGCTTTTTTTTATTCTCAGAGGCGCCTCAAAGTTTTTGTCCTGCTCAAAACACATCCACATCCACATTTAATGGCAGGCTTACAGTCGAAGTGCAGACACGCAAATCAATTTTTTCCTATTTGAGGAACAAAATTTGCGCAAGTTTGAAAATATATTCTGCTCTTACCCCACTGCTGGGACAGTTTTTGATGTGGTGTCCAGTGTTTCCACAGCGAAAACAGGTGTAGTTCGCAGCAAGCACAGCATCAGACTTCTTTTTGTAACTACAGAGAGAGAGAGGGAGACAATGAGACAGGGATATATGAGACTGAAAAAAAGCATGAATACTGCACAAATTATAGGACGAGCAGCATGCAGGATGGAAAATAAGGGAAAAATATGGAGTAAAGCTGAGAGATACAAGAGTAAGAAGAGAGAAATGTGGGTTGAAATTGAGATTATTACAGAAATGATTACAGAAGTGACTCACTTCATGGAGTCGTAGTTGGACTGATTTATAACAACCTTGATCTTATCCTCCTCTGACACATCTGCATCAGCCAGGTTAGCCATCTGCATGCACACACATGAACAACAGACACAAAGATGCTTGGGTCAGGTCAAACTAGAGGATCAGTGTTTGATTAAAAATGACACATAATCAAGCATAAATATGTACACTAAAAATTATAGAAAATAGAGAGCATATACCTTGGCGAAAAAGGGTAAGGCACTGGAAGAATTCTGGTCATTCATCTGTTGGAATTACACACATAATCAGTTTTTAAGATGAGGTGAGGACGTTCATATACATTGGATGAAGAATTAAAAAAAGTTGAGTGTTTTGCACCAAAACAAAACCACTTGTCCTGCTAATTTTGATGCTTTACGCCCAGTACCATTTGTGAGTTCCTGTGGAAAATGTGGGTTCAGTAGCCGCTGTATGTTCTATCTCTTCTAATAACTGTCTGTGCAGAGTTAACTGGTTAATAGAGTACTACTGTCTACATGTCTGTTCTCCTCTCAGGATTACTGCCTCAGCACCTCCTGTCACTGCTCATCACTCTGAACTTGCTACCCTGCTAATAAAGAGACAAACTGTTCTCACTACCTAACGTCTACCTCAGTGCCCTCTATCACTTAAATGCCTTTGTTGTTTCTGCACACCTGTTTTCTTGCTTTATTGTGCTGGGATGGAAAAGATAAGGGAGGCAAAATCAAGCCTAACAGCTGAGGAAGCTGTTTTCTATAGATGGAAATATCTGCCCACAAGTTTGGACTACAAACTGCAATTAAATGTTGTCCAAACATTCATGGTTCAACCTCAGTGATTAAAATATTCATAGATCAAAAACATAATGCACTTAAAGAGCTTTAAACTGCTGCTTTGCAAATCTCCAACTCATAGCTCATAGGAAATAGATATGTACCATTTAACTAATTTTCCCTACAGAGGAGAAATGTGAATACAATATTTTAACAATCAATCAGAAATGTTACTGAGGTGTGATATTCAACATGTATCAGCTTCATTCTCGTCAAAGTCAAACATATAATCAATACATAAGACAGCTTCATACAGTTCAGACAACTTTATTGGTAGAAAAACACAAGCGGAAAAAGAGGAGTGTGTAGTCCAACAGACTCAAAGTACTAAGAAGAGTGGACACTTCTCCTACTGAGAAACCAAAGAGAAAATCAGGTCAGGGGACAATAATCCAAATAAAGACTTTTGAGATGGGTTTTAGTTTGTTTACAGGATCATAAACAGAACTGACAGGACACAAATCCAGCAGAAAACACCAAGCGTGCTCTGCTTGGTTTCTTTTTATTGTGTTATGAGTACAGTATGTACATACTGTGTTTTTGTCCAAAATGCTTCCAAGACATTCATTTTTTTACCATATTTGAGGAATTAGGTTGTAGCATTTCGTCATTTCACCAGAATACTCAGTAATTTGGACTGACCAGATATTAAATTATTCATTCTAACACATTCAATTTTTTTTTGTCTTTTTGACTGACTGAGCTCCAGTATACTTAATGAGAAACTGCCTTTGATGTAACTTAAAGATTTACTCTCAACAAATGCAACCTATTTCAAATGTTATAAGGTATCTGAAAGCAAGTGGGCAACAGCAGCTAATGGAGGAGATTGCTGTTACAACATCAGTTGGGTTTATCAGCTGTGAATAGCTGGCCTGCATGATAATATTTGACCCGCCCGAGCAGCTCCTACCACCCACAGACAGATACCGAATGATCTTCTGATTACACAACAGCAGCTGACAGGTTCCTTTAAGGTTAACAATACTGCACCGTAAACTTCTCTTTCTGGTACACAATCTAACTATTTAAATACTAATTAAATCCCAAGAAGCACACTACTTCCTCTTTTTTTAAATTAAACTTTATCCTTGTTGTAAATTCATTTTCATAGTCATATCTGTGTATAAGAGAATTTTTATACGATTTTTAATGCTTATTTTTGTACTTACATTCAAAGATTTCTACTTATTTTATACTTATTTCCTATTTTTTGTACTTATTGTATTATTGTGCACTGAAAAGGGAGAAGCTCAACAATTTTCTTGTTCAACTGTATAATGACGATAAAGGGCATTATATTCTATTCTAACTGAACTGCAATATGAGAAACTAGTACTGTGTGTGTGTGTTTAGAGGGTTAGGGTTAGGAGAAGAGGTGTGGTGGATGTGACTTGGTTACGTACTGCTTTGAAGCCTCCAAAGGCATGGTGAGGCTGGACCTCTGTTCGCTCACTGAAACAGAAAACGAAATCAATTTTTAACTAGTCATCCATGACAATTTGACACACTGAAAACAAAGACTGCGACAAATTCAAACAAGATAAAAAAAAGCAGAAAACCAGCCTGAAATCCACTTTAGGTGATTTCCTACATTAACAAGAATGCACCTACAGAGGATATGAACATGTTTTGTTTAGCCATGAGACAAGTATTTCAGGATATTCTTCAGCTTCGCTATTTTCTCCACCTTCAATAACTCCTAACATAAACAAGTTAAGGCACAACATTAAAAATGTTTATTGATTTGTCAAACCTGCAGTTCTATGACAGATTAATCTGTGTGCTCAGTGCTGATGACTAATTGTGACTCGAGGAAGAAACACGCTCTATTGTTTGATTCTGAAGGACTGACACTAAAACCTACAACAAAACTGTCATAAAAAACATAAATATCATTCCATCATCACCATGTTGTGTTTACAATGAATGCTTCCTGTAGTTGAGTTTAAATGGGACTTAAGGTCACTTAAACGTGGGTGTAAAAGCATTTAAAATGACTCAAAGTTAAGGCTAACTTTGAAGCAGAGTGACTGTGAGTTTGCTTGTGTCAGAGGAGAACTGATTTGCTGCATTTTATCTTGTAGCTAGCGTTGCTCCACTCTTTAGCTCTCATTCCTCTCCACTTGTCTGCATGGTGCTGACGGGGCTAATCACATGACCGTCACTCTGTTCCAGTGAGGTCTTTTCCTGCTTTCTATGCATAAAACCAACACCACTGCTGGCTGTCCTGCCTAAGCCTGACTAATATCTGGGTAATCCCTGTGAACGCCACCACGGAGTTACAGTTCTGCTCTTTCCTATTTTCCTGTGAGCACATTTCATCATTGAGGTGCTAAGCAAAAGAATCCTGTTTAATCAACTGTTGACACATCAGGGTGCTTATATCATTTTTTTCTTCACCACTGTTATCAGACACATGCTGCTGCACAAATCTAGGGCTGCAACTAACTAACTTGCTTACTTTTATTCTCCATTAATATATGCTCATTACTTTCTTGTTTAATCAATTAATTGTTTGGTCTGTAAAATGTAAAAGGGAGAACTAAAAGTTGATTAGTGTTTCCAAAAGCCCAAGGTGACAACAACAAGGACCCTTCCTATATTATGTTAACCTGCACTCTACTCTTTATCTGCAAAGATAATCCTATTAAAATAATGGCCTAAGTAATTTTTTGACAAAAATGAGTTTTTGGCTTAAATCATCTCTTGATAATGCTGGCCACCATTTCTTTGTGTTTTCCCAAAAACTTGAAAAAAAAATGACTTAGGCCATTATTTTAATAAGGTGATGAAATGTTAAAATTATATTAAAATATATTATATCTTGAGTTCCTTGTTGGAGTGCTGACAGAGTGACATGACAACAGTACAAGAATACCTGTAAGAGGTGGTAGAAGGGTTCAGTAGCAGTAGTAAGGATATCAACACTAGCAACAGTGCAGCATATGGCAACCCAAAAACTACACTTACATGTTGCGGTTCTTGCTGCTTGAGCCAGGTCTTGCTCCGATGACTGGGATTCTCCTGACGATGACGGAGGTGCCTTTGGGGATCAAACATTCATCATCTGTGTACTCTTGAGAGGGAGACATGGAGAAAATGGGTATTAAGGAAGAGCTCAAACAGGACGAAAATTGTGAGGTTAATGTTTGAGTGATAGTTTGATTCAGGACAGTAGATTATCTTTGAAGAGCACTGAATGTAATTATTCACAATTCAAAACAAAACAAAAGACCAAATTAACTTGAAAATCTGGTAGACTCAACAAAACAACAAGATGGCGGCACGCGTCAGTGGAGCGGCTTCTATGTTTAGCTATATTTAATGAGTATTGAGTGCCATTGATGGTTTTTGACATCATGCAAAATCCAACGCTTGAATGCCATCGACGTAATAAAAAGTGTTTTTTCTGCAGCGGGTCGTTGATCACGGTCTCCCGCACCTGTGAGTAATTTTGGGGGAGTTAATATACACCACATAGATCAAAGCAGGAAGTGGAGACGATCATGTTTAAAGAGCAAAACAAACGGATTCTGGACAAAAAGTGGCATTTTTGTAGCCTGGCTTTTGCGTCTACTTGCTCTGCGAGTGTAGTCTGGCTAAGCTGCTTTGTAAACCGAGTTCTCAGAATGTGGGTTTAACCTGCGTCTATCAAATGCCTCTATGTGCTACTGGACGAAACTTCAACCAATCAGACCACCCTGAAGTAGGTTAGGAAACTGCTTGATCTAGTTCTGTGAGCACCATTGCCTTAAACACGCCTCAATCAAGCAAGAAATACTAGATTTTCATTGGTCCCCATTTCTGGGTGAATCTGAAATCCAAAAGAACGGCAGCTTGGCCAGACTGACTTGGTCACAAAATTTTGTGAAGCGTCACAAGAAGTATGGGCGGACCCAGGTTAACGTTTTTGATGAAAGTGGCCTCTACTCTCTAGATAAAACAAGAATGGAACAAGGTAAAAACAAACATTTTTTCATGATGAAAAATGACCCCCCCAGTGTAAATAAGCTTAAAAACAAATAAGGCAGCAATGTGATAAAAAAAAACCTACAATTTTATACAGTAAAAATATGAATCTCCTTTTTTCCTTGTTTGTGTCTTTTACTGTTAACTTATTCTGAACTGTTACTGTAAGTTGTATGTGCATTTCCCCCCCCACCTCGTATAATGAGTGGGTTATTCTTAATTTAAAAAGTGGGTTAAAAAACAAGTCAGCAACATATGATGGGTTTTAGAGTTGATCAGCAGGATACTGACATACTCTCATGTGTTACTCAAAATTCATAGCTGTTGATCATATTTGATCTGCATGTCACTTTTAATCATTTGAATTTGTAAGTTTATTTTCCTAAATTACAACATATCATCATAACGACTAATATATTAACAGTTTTCATTAGACTTTAATGTTATGGTCATGACTAGGCTCCAACCCTACCTTTGCTATTTTTATCCCTCATCTCTCTTGAGGCTTTCACATGCATGACACTGACAGGCCTGATCCACCACCTTTAGGCTGTTTAATGCAGCCTAAATGCAGCAGGAATGTGGCCCATTCATTAGAGCCTGTTGTTCTTGCTTGACTTTTCTGGACACCCGTCAGGCTCAAAGAGGTAACGCAGCCCACTGACCGTGCAGCTGTCACACCTGAACCACGTGCTTTTCTACCGAAGTGCAAACTGTCAGCACATACAACATTTTCTCACACTTACCTTCCTTGTTCTGTGAGCTTGTGATCTGCAGGTCGCAGTCCCTGGCTCGAAGCCTCTCCCTGACCATGATCTGTCTCTTCAGATCCCTCAGCGTGACGTAGGGGCCGTCAAAAACCACCGTGTCGTAGCTCAGTTTGGAGGAGAATTTGTAATGAATATGAGTCATGCTGGAGTTAATCAAAAACCTCACCCACGCTGTCAGAAGCCCGTCACTTGGCGTTTAGTCTGCGGTGGCAGAACACCTGTATCGTGGTAGTTGTTGCTGTGGCAGTTTAAAGTTAGCTAACGTTAACTAGACGGCGTTAGCAGCTGGTGTCTCGAGCTAGGCCGTTAATTAACTGCCGGATAAAGTGACGTTCACGGGACGACATTTCCCGGCGTCTGGTGGAACAGCAGCAGAGACTCAAATTAAAGCACACTCTGTCAGTTTCGAGTCGAATTTGAACTTTTACTCCTGTCAGTGCTGCTGCTACCAGCCCGAAGTGTTGGCTGACAGAAACCACCAGCTGTTTCCACAAGCAACGGCTCGTCAGCACTGTGCTCTCACCATCTGATGCTGCGTTCAAGACCCAACCGCACACTCCAAAGCATCGATGTCGTTATCGCAAGCACAACAATCCTGCCTTAGTGTTTCTTAATCTGATTTTAACATGTAGTATTGTAAAACAGCATTATCAACATACATCATATTATTAGTTAATCAAGGTGAAGTGATGTGTGACTGGAAATGAATAAATGGCTCAGTGCTGTTCAACCCTGTGAGAGAAACGTTTCTTTAGAGGACGCAAACAGTATAATTTAGCCTGAATAGCATACCGAACAATAATGTCCTCGTGTAGTGTACAGTGCAACAGCAAACCAAACACACACCCATACACATACACCCACCCACCCAAAAAATACAAGAAACAAACAACAAAAACATATCTTTTTGTGTAAACTTCACTGTCTAGTTTTAGAGTATGGTTTTGACAGATTTCCTCACGACACCTGAAGGCAGCATCTTGCTTCCAGGCACAGAGCAGCGCACCTGTTAGGGCTCATGGGACCAGAGGCATACTGTCTCAAAAGAAGATCAGATTTACATCAAATAAAGATGAAATAATTGATTTCACTTGTCCATTTCTTCTGTTGGAGAGTTGACATGGGGATATTGTTTTCTTTTGTAACTGCGTTGTAGTCCCAGAGGAAGTTTATCAGTGACCAAACTCATTGAGGGTCAGGACCACAGAATAAGAAACATTTTTAAATCACAAAATTATTTTTTCATGCACTTTGCATTCAAATAAACTAGATGGCTGACTCCAGTGCTGTCCCGTGTGTAGCCTAAAACATCCACTAGATGAAGACAGAGTACCAATAATGATTCTGCTGTGTGTGAGCGAGACAGCTGAGATGTGCTGCAGTGTGCTGTCAGGCTGAAAGCTTCATATCTGGGCACATTTGGTCCCATAGCCATGATAATACATGTTTAATTGTCCCTGACTAAAACAAAGCCCCGTGTTATTTGACTGTAGATTATATGCAAACCTCTCCTCTCCAACCAAATAAAGATGACATTTTAATTTTGCTTTACAGTCAAAGTGTGTGATTGTAGTAGTCTACAGCCACATAATGTCCCAAATCATTATTAAAAAAACATTATAATTGGATTTAATTTAATTTGGACCTCCTGCAATATCAATTGTATTCTTAATACATACATAATAATACAGGTTATACATTGACCAATACAGTTGAATGATTAGCATAAAAACCATATTAGATTGCATATTTTACTTATGATAATGCTTTAGTTCAAAATTTTTTGATAGTAATAATTTCAAATCTTGTGAAATAAGAAAAAATTGATAACACTTTCATGTTTTCAGTTAGCTTAGCTTAGCACAAGGACTAGACACAGAGGGAAACAGCTAGCCTGGCTCTGTCTAAAGGTAACAAAGTCCACCTACCAGCAAACTAATGAATTTGTTGTAGTTAAATTCAAAAATGTGAATATTACAATTTACTGTTTTATAGGTCATAATCTGACTATTTCTTGGCTGTTGCCAGGCAACCAATGGAGACTCCAACAAGTTACTGCTCACAACCCAGAGACAGCTGTATGAAATCGCTCATTTGCATGTAGTGTGCTATTGCATATTTACTGTGCGCTATGTTCATTTAGGACCTTTACATATACTGGTATGGGTGATTTTAGATACTTTGAGACTGAAGCAGGCTTGCTGGTTACAGTGGCATTACGCTGCTGGCTGTACAAACATATCTATCTTGTCATCCAACAGTCAACGCTTCTGTTATCTATAGTCAAAAAAAGGACTGAATTTATCATTTGGATATATTTGAATAAATTAAGACACCAAATAAAAATATGAGGCTAAACAAGCCTCACAGATTTGTGTCTCTGTGCTGAACGTGGAAAAGCAGAATCTTAAGGGAAGGAGGCAAGGTGGTGGTGAGGTAGTGAGGATACGGAGACAAGGAGCAAAGAAACAAGAAGTCCACGCGAGTAGCTTTGGAAGCAGGAATCTTCTGTGACATCATCAACACAGGTTGGCGAAGCTGGAAGACAGGTTTACTGAGAGCTGTGAGCTGATTGGTTGGATTTGGATAAATGGAGGAAGAGAAAGGGTGATGAGAGAGGAGTGTTTGAGGAAGTGCTTTGCACTGGGTCCTCTCTCTCTTTCTCTGCTTCCTGCTCTGCTCAGAGGAGGGATTTGCCCTATCTTCCCTGGCTTAGCGCACCATTGTGAAAGCAGTGGGAGGATGGAGAGATGCAGAAGGAGAGAGAGGAGAAGAGGATGAAAGGGAAACAGCTGCTGCCTTTAAACTGATGTTCTTCTTGATATGATACAGGACATGTTCAGTGACTAAGCCATCAAAGAGCTGCTTGGAAACAATTATATCCTCAGCTTTATATGTGTGCGTGCATAAATTGTTGGCAAATGACGAGTTTAAAGAGGAGTATGTCATAATGTGTGTGTATGTGTGTGTGTGTGTGTGTGTGTAGGCCGGAACATGGATCCGATAAGTGACATGTTAGGAATGATAGTTGTGGTAGATGTTGATTCATTTGCTGATCATGTCCCTCATCTCTGTTTTCCTCATCGTCGCTAGAACACACAAAGCTAGTGTTTTCCATCTTGATGTGGCTGGAAGGCCAAAAAAAAACTGCCCGCACAAAACACATCAATGGATGAGTTACTCCATTTTCTGTCTTTATTCCTCCTTCTGTCCCTGCTCTCATTCCTTGGCATCTTTGGCTTTCCCTTCTTTATCCAGATATCACACTCCCCTGATCATTTCTCCTCTGCCCCAAGCATTTCTTCTCTTCCTTTTACACTCTCTCCTTCTTGTCTTTCTGCTTGAGCAGCGTTCACAGCTCCAAGGCTTTTTTTTTTTCCACACTGCAGATGGCCATAGTGTTACTCCACTCCAGCGGTCACAGTGACCACATTGCTGATTTTAGCATTTACCTCACATTCACAGATGATAGATAGATAGATAGATAATGAGAACATCAAAGCTGGCAGCAACTCTCCCTCAGAGCCTCATTTAGTGACAAACATCTGTTCTAGCAGCATCCAACTGGGACACAAACACACACAAACAGAAACTTGTGGGTTACATTAGGAACTTGCCTGGTGTAATATCACAACTGTATGCCACAGTGCCAGATGTGTGTGTATTAGAGGTTAAGTTAGGGGTGATCATGTATTAGACTGCATAATGTCGAAATGTTTTTAATATCCCAAGCCTATTAACTATTAACCTGTATGTATGTATATCTATATATATATATATATATATATATATATATATATATATATATATATATATACATATACATATATATATATATAGTATATATATATATATATATATATATATATATATATATATATATATATATATATATATATATATATATATATATATGTAAGCTATAACTGTTTGATACAGCACTACAAAATAATCTGATGTGGGATTCCTGCTGAGAAATGCTCAGTGTCTTTCATGGGCTATTAGCATACAGGCCCATTTTCTCTTATTGGGCCAATGGAGCTGAAGAAAGCAATTACTACAGTACCATACTGCTTGATGGGAGGGTGGAGTTTCAAAACAGAAAAAAAACTGTAGCAGAGAAGAAAACGGCTAAGAGGATCAGCAGAGACAGCCAGGGTGAAAAGGGGGAAAAAAAGCAGATGGAAAAATGAAATGTGGGCGATGGTCACAATATCTCCATGCAACAGAAGAGATGAGCGGAAGAGAGATGGAGTGACAAAACGGCACATATAAAGGCAGTTAAGAGGAACAAAAGCCTAGTGGCAGCCAATCCCAGTGTGACGGAGACTCTCCCATAATCCCGTCATCCACTCTAATCTCTATGACGACGACACGGAGCTCCACCGGTGACGTCACAGTTATGAATATTCATCAGGTGAATCTGAGCTCTCCACAGAATCCTTCCTTCTCATATTACCTACTGCAAATACTTACTGCTATATTATATTCTGATAACATACAACAGTAAATCTGAAACAATACCTGCAAAATACAGTATAAGCAGAAGTAAAGTCACTCCAAGTACAGTGTCTATAAGTAATGTAATCATTTTAGAGGCCTGAGTGTGTTTGTGAATTCCTTATCCTTAATCTCTACCTTAATGACCCCCCCTCCGCTACAGTTTCTGTTGCAACGATTACCCACGATTCCTCAGGATCAGGAACAGATTGAGACTGTCTGATGTGACACATGGATAAACACTGTACATGAATGATGCTGCGCTCTCACAGGGATGCTGGAACACCATCGGATGCATCGTTTTCAATCACAGTCTGATCAGATAGAGCACAACCCAGGCCCAGACAAAAATTACACGTCAACCATCAACACACATACTCATTCATGAAGCCCCCTACTCTTCATCACCCTCAAACACATCAAGTCTGGCTCGTCCTCCCGTCCCCTCATTAACTTTCTCTCTCTCCGAACTCTCATCTCCCTCCCGCCCTCTTCCTCTCTGTCATTCAGACATCTGTGTGGTGGCTGTGGAGATAAGCAGGGGAGTTATCTATGGGACAGCTAATTCAGAATAGTTGACACAGCACAACTGATATGCATCTGGTGTGTCTGTATGTGTGTGCAGGTTCACGGGAGGGGTGTGTGGGCTGTGTGAGTGTAAGCTTCCCCATTGATGTAGTGTAGGTTATTGTCGGTGTGTGGCACTGGTGTTCATTTGTTGAAAAAAAAAGACCACCAAAGTCTGGGATGGGTGTGTGCAAAATGTAAGAGAAGATCACACGTCACACACATTCAAATACAAAATGAACTCACCACAGGCACTTTGAAAAGGTGACTCTTTATTTTCTAATCATTATACTGTATATAATATTCCTTCTCTCTAGATATAGGTAATCATATGTATATCATGTAAGTAAAAGTGTGCTTTTATTCACAGCATGTGTCCGTGTCAGACCGCTGTTAGTTGGAGGTTTACATTATAAAGTATACAGTGAAACTGGCTGGCAGCTGTGTGTGTCTGTGTATAGAAAGAGAAATGTTAGTGCCAACATGTTTCTGCATGCACTTGTATGTGTGTGTGTGTGTGTGTGTGTGTGTGTAGAGGACTACGTATCTCATGATAGGGCTCAGAGGTATGGAGCAGGATTAAAACCTGCCCACTGACACAGATTTCACAACAGTTGATCAACCTTTAAACATATCATCCATTGCCATGCTTTTCTAGGAGTATTGAAAGTCATGACCCACATTTCTTGGGGGATTTTATCTGTTAATGCTGCTTCCGGTTCCAGCAACACATTTCATATAGTACTTCTGCAAAGCAACACTGAAGATCCCTACTGTCGCCCCTCAAGACACAAAGTCTATTTACTCATACCCATCTTTATCTGAAGAGCTTCACCTCAAAGAGAACTGCTACAAAGCCTGCAAGATACTCTACCTGAAAAGAGAGAGGAAAAAAAAACTTTTTGCCAGGTCACTGCTACAAAAATAAAACCAACATAAGTAATACATTACTCTTTGTTTTTACTGGTATTCTGGATCTTTTGTCTTGTTACTCTGCTTCGTCTCTGTCACTTTACACTGCGACAAAAAAGCAAACTTGAATCAACTAAAGCCTACATAAAAACTTCTCCATCTCTTCTCCTGAGTTTTTGTTCTGGCATTTGTTTTCTAACAGTCCTCAGGTCAGTTTGAAATGGACAAAGTCAGGTTACTAACTGCTTGGATGTTTTTTTTCTACTTTAAATAATGAGACTAAGAGTCTACAGCCGTGCTAGTGGCTCTGTGAGGCTGCACAGTGGTAGTGATGCTAGCATCATGCTCACAATGGATGGTTATCAGTTTTTGCTAATTATAGCACTAAACACAATGTGCAGCTGATGCGAATGGAACTAGTTTCACTGGCATTTAGTCATAAACTAAAATATTGGAAATTTCAACCTGATAATGGTGCACAACATTTTTTTTCAATTAATTTTGAGGAAGATGTGAATATCTGCTATTAATTTCTTGGCAAGCTATCCAATAATGGTCAACATGTTTGACTTTAAAATGGCAAAATCAAGCACATGGTGATGCTAGAAGATCACAAGTCAGCAGGATTCATCCTCTGGGCACCCAAATTTCATAACAATCCATTTAATAGTTATCAAGAGTCAAGGTATTTCAGACTGACATCTATCCCTGCTGCTAGGATGGCTAAAAACCCTGCAATCTGTTCTCTGTAATGATAGCTAAATTGTGATTGATCTGTGCTGCTTCTGCTGGTCTCCATGCCTTGTAGCCTGACTCCAACCATTACAACATGGCTAAGTAGAAGGTGATGGGTAATTTAGTCTCTATGGCGCATGGCTTTCTCACATGAAAGTTACAAAACTTAGGCCTACTGACTCTTACAAAATTGTAGTAATCCAATACGCAGGTATCACATTTACACTGTAAGAGTTGGTCTGAAAATTTATTGTGATTCTTTTGGGAATTTCATCAGAAACTGATCTCGACAAGAATCAGTTCTTTTTTTTTCTTTAACACCAACTCTGATTTCACTGAAACTCCAAAACACTTGTTCGAGAAGAAGAAACCTTTAAAGTGTGCTGTTGCGCTGACTACTCATGAGTAATTTATGCAAGCCTGAATGCACCTGATGTGGAGCGAAATTCTCGAAGCCTGGTTAAACACCCTGCCATTTTGGGCCTTTCGTCCTTGGTCAGTCAACCATGTCAGCCTCGGATATGTTCTGCATGTAAACAACACTGTCTGTCACAGGGCTTGAGGCGAAACCTTAAAAAGCAGATTTTAATCGCTCTGTACTTCCTGTCAAAATAATCTGTGTGAAATGTAAGACAGGTACGAGATTTCTTTTGCTAAAGGGCTAAAGCCTGGCACAAAAAAAAAACAAACAAAACAAACA
Organism: Synanceia verrucosa; assembly: GCA_029721515.1. Lineage (NCBI taxonomy): Eukaryota > Metazoa > Chordata > Actinopteri > Perciformes > Synanceiidae > Synanceia > Synanceia verrucosa. Next base: position 15,286,984 of record CM056563.1, on the reverse strand, counting down.
CAGGGTGAGGGCAGTCTGGAAAACAGGCTTAATTGGCACAAAGGGCAGAATAATTCACAAAATCATCACTGCTATTTTAATGATTCTGTCTTCTCTGTGTATTATTCCACATTAACAATGTTTAGTTCCAACCTCTTAAAAGATCCTATAAAAAATCCTCTGTGACACAAGTATTGCAGACACGCTAGTCCCTTTTTGGAAGATTTTTACGGTTTAGATTTTTAGTTTGGGAACATGAGGAAGACGCAGCAGCCTACACCAGGTTGTGCTGATTCAAGACCAGCTGTCATTAGAGACTCAATAGATTATTGGCTATCCTGTTAAGCATCCTCTGCCGATCTTAAATCAGCCTCATGGACAAGTCAAATTTGAACAGCGGGCTTGTCAAAAAGAAAAGGCCAACACTTCAGTCAAACTTCGAAAATAAAAGGAAGGACTTCCCTTTTAGCCTCGTAACATAAACTCATCACTATTTTTGCCAGATATTCACCAGAAACAACTCCAGACTCCAAAACAGTCCTTGTATCTTGTATGGCTGCGTTTGCTGAGGAATGATCGGGGCAGTTAGCTCTAAAACTGATCCCAGTGCAACCCTTAAAGGTCGTGGGAATGCAGAGGAGGTTATACTGGAAGCCCCATGGCTGATCTGGGAGCTGTCTGAAGGCAGGACAGGCAGGCACTGGGTGCATGGGTGAGGAGAGGCTAACTGTGCGTACACACACACACACACACACACACAAACACACAAACATGCAGGCACATAACTCCACCCATAAGCCCCCCTCACACAGTAACCTTGTAGATGTTGGTGTTTGTGTGTGTGTGTGTGTGTATTGGTAGCAAGTGCAACGTGTAGATGCTTATAGCACGTTTGTCTGTTCCATTAAATTCCCATTTCTCAACAGTTCTTCTGGTCCTCTGTGTTTGATTAGCTGGCTCAGCGTACTTAAAGTTCCATTGAGGAGCGACACATAAGTGACAGAAACTGTTGATTTTTTTTTTTCCTCCCAAAGAAACAAGTACAATGATTTTTTTTTTTCCAAACATGACACAGTGATTTTTCTTTTAACAGGACACACTTATCCCCACACCACACTGGCCTGAAGCTGAAGCTGTGAGTGTTTGTTTCTGTGCATAAACAAACATGTGTGTCACAAACATGTTCACATAGCAATCTATGTGTTGTGTTTTGGTGTTTCTATACTTATGAGGACCTATTTCTCACACACAAAAAATACAATTTTGTTAAAAACATTTGTTTAAGGCCGGTTTTTGATTTAGGAATAAAGAAGTTCATAACTAAGGTTTGTTAAGGATGGCCATTGTTCGGTGCCATTTATTAATACATGATTATTAACACTTAATTTGTGGTTAATATCTAAATTTTGTACATTTTAAAGGGGATATATCATAGAAATATATCATAGAAATCACATTTTCGGTGTTACAGACAGAGGGGTAATGCAGACGGATGGAATGAGTTTTTTATCGATTCAAGCATAAACATGTAGACACCCAAATCAATTTCAATAATTATTAGTATTTTAGTATAGTAATTTCAAAGTGCCAACAGAGGACTAGAACAGAGAATTTTTTGAAGCCTCAGCGACATGGATGATGTTTAGATGGAGTAACAGTTTCAACCATCTAAATAGTAGCTACAGAATACTTAGGTGTGCAAACAGCAAAAGTAACCCTGGTATAATGCAATACAATCCATCATAGCAGTTCTGCAAAAAACACAGAAAGCCTTCTGTGAGATCTAAAATGTTATTTTTGGTGACACTGTTGAACAGGCTGTGGTTTGAATCAATGTCTTGGGGTTGTGGTTGAGTTGGATACATCATAAAAGCATTTTTTTGGATTGCAGTATTTTCTATATTCAGCCCCTGTAGTGCATTAAGATAATATGTCCTCAAAAGTATAGTAACCTTACTGAATGCATGTATGTGTGTATTGCACTTTCTGTGTCCCGCTGAAAAATTGTAAAGTTGACCTCCGGCACCAGTGAGGTGAGGTTAATGTCCATGAGAGATCGTCCGAGCGCTCCACTGTCTCTTCCTCTCCTTCAGTCAAGAGGCTTCAGATGTGATCAAAAACAACACAGTCTCACAAACCACATCAAAGTAGAAAATGAAACTAGAATAATATAATATTACAAAGACTACGACCCCCTGCTTCCCAGCTCTGCTCCCTTTCAACCAACCCCCCCCATTAATAGATTAATAACTATAATATGTGACAGAGTTTGTCATCCTCTGCACAGTGGCACCTTTAGAGTAAAATATTATTATTATTTTTTTTTTTTTTTTACTAATAATACAATTATTTGTTGTTGATATCAGAGTATCAAAGTTGTATGGTGGTAAGAAGAGATAGACAGTCTCAAAAAGCACTCTGTGCTCTCTATTGGAGTAAACATCGTTAAACACAGCACAGGCTTACGGGCCCACACACCCTTGTAAGGCGTCTTAAATGTAGCAGTATCCCTACGGAGTTAAGAGATCAGGGTGCCATTTGAGACTCGATTAGAGATAGAGCGAATGTAAGCACTGGAAGCGGATGGATATGGCATGCATGGTTTGAAAGGTCAATGCTGACATGGCTCATGGATGCGGTTCTGAACTCTGACCCCTAACAGACCCCCAGGATCCGAGGGGCCTCTGATGTGCGGCGCTACATAGCTACTACTGCTGAGTCAGTATACTGCAGGAAGTCCTGTGCAAAAAAAAGTTATTTGGAGCAGTGAAGCTATGATCTAAAGATAACCTGGTGGCCATGATATACAGGAAACATTTTGAGTAATATTTGGCACCAAGTATGATTGACAATATTTTGCTAATATATGTTTGATCCTTAAGCTAACTCAAATAATTCTTAATTAAGATTATACTACCTCTGCTTAAGGCAACATCCTTAATCTCTAATTACTTCAGAAAATTACCCATCTAACCTAAAGTTAGCCCCTAAAAAGCAGCTAAAGGCCAACCTGTAGGCTAGCTAACATGAGCAGAAGTCTTTTTCGCTTCCTCCGCTTTGCATGAAGCGTGTTATATCATTAGTTAGCTATTCAGCTGGTTTAAAAACAGTTGTTCGTGTGCAAAATGTACTTTGCCTTTCCTTCAACATAACACCCTTAAAACGACGCCGCTGCAGCGCTGAGCATAAAAAGCCCTTGTGTGCTCCTGTCCTTTAAAAATTAAAAGCCCTTGCTCGGAGAAAAGCATTTTTTTCCATTTCACAGCCCATGACAACTGCTGATGTTGTAGTTAGCTTGCAAAATTAATATTTACATGTGGAGGACAGCAAGAGCAAGTTGGTGGTGATGCATGTTTGTCCTTTTAAGCTCCCTTTATGGCGATAAAACAGCAGCGTCATAAATTAAACAGTGTGACTGAGATTTAAAACATCTTTTATTATCAGGGTAATAACCCACAAGTAGTAGTGCGACCGTTTCAGCTTCAGTGATGTTTCATGGTTAATTTATACAAAAAAACAGTGCAATGGTGGCTTAGGGAGGTAAAGAAGGAAACAAAAACCCTCTTTTGAGTTTCATACTCACTTTTTACTCACAGCCCCATAAAATGATTGAGAAAAATGCTGTTAACATTTACATTAGCTACTCATGCTCTCTTTCCACAACTGTCCCTTTCTCGCTGATTTATGGCTAGTTTGTCTCCTCCCCTTGTCTCTCTCTCTGTCTGTGTGTGTGTGGTCAGGTATTGTCCAGTAATGTGATGAATGGTTTAATGCAAACTCAAAAGAGTTGCAAAGTATAAATTTGGGGTCTTTGTATGTGCTGCATATGTACCTGCTAATTCTTTGCCAACATTTACATTGAACAGAGGTAGTGATAGATGAGTGTGTATGCGTTAGAGCTACATATAGGTTGTGCAAAAGAGAACTACATAAAGAAAATTTTTCCAAAAATAAAAATAAAGTTGGATCATGTCTTTAGGCAATGAATCCTCATACACCGGTTCATATGATATCTTACAAAAACATATATTTTTTTGTCCAGCAACACATTTTGGTTAGGTTTAGGTTGGTTAGGTTTAGGTTAGTTAGGTTAAGGTGACAAAACCTCTTGATTAAAATTAGGAATCTCCAGAAGTTGAATAACTTAAGTATGACAGTTATGTGACAAACAAATTAGTATTTCCTGGGTGAAAAAACAATATTATTTTCAACCACCGAGGATTTCTACCTACATGGATTGCACATATTCCACATTATGTGAACTATATATATATATATATATATATATATATATATATATATATATATATATATATATATAAAATGTGTAAGAATGGCAGTGTATCATTTTTGTAGGTATAGCTGTGAACGGTGTGTGTGAACCGCCTGATTTGCTGTAGGTCACTGAAACAAAGTGGTGCAATTGGGAAGTGATTAGTTCCCATTCATAAACAGCACAGACAGAATTGAACATGTCCATTCACAGAGGAATGCATTACAACATGTTTGTCATCTCTCCTCTTATCGAACATCCAATCGCTGCATGGCTTCAACACAAATTGGAGCCGACACAATACTCAGTAATTTTATGTGTATATCTGAGTGAGAGAGGAAGAGAGATGATGTGTTGTATGTCACGTTGATGTGTCACTGGAATCTGGCAGAGTAAGAAGTGTACAGGTGTTTGAAATATGATAGGAACACTGTACTGTGTACTGTATATGCTTGTGAGTGTGTGTGCAGATGTATACTGTATGTGCACATCCACAAGGGCGATAAGGAGGAGGAGAGGCTGTGATTGACAGCTGAACGGATGGAGCACAAATCCTATGAATAATACATGAGACTTTTGCCAATGCCATCTATTTATCTTTCAATTGTGTGCCACATACAAATTCATTTTGCAGATGCTCCACTAGAGAAGAGAGATGTGAACTTTAGGCTGAAGGGAGCATTTTCTCAGCGTTTATTTCTGCAGCTGAAATATTCGACAATTGTTCCGGCAAAGAAAGATAACTTTATCTGAAAGATATTCACCAAGAGGTAGTGGGCAAAGAAAAAAAAAATCCATCGGTTTGTTTAATGTCTTTTTGGCTCTGTCTTAAAGCATATTCACAGCTCAGCGGTCCCCTCTCCACAGTACCCTGAACCAACAACCTCCAGAAACACTAACTAGTCTACGAGCGATACCAACGGAAGACGGGACCTAAAGGAGAAAGAGAGGAGGTGTGAAGAGGGTGGCAGTGAGGTGAGAGATGTGATACACAGAAAAATGTGGATGGTGAGAAGTGATAAGTGAAGGTAGACAGATAAGACAAACATTTGATCATCTCTTTAAGTTTTAGGTGAAAAAATAAATCAAGAGATGACGTTGTGAGTCTGAAAACAGGGGTAAAAGGAAGCACCAATGATCTAACGTTACCATCTGAAGAGATTCATTAGTTTTGTTGTGTCCCACATTTTCTCCACCAATAGCTGATCTGTCGTCAGTGCACCTGTTTCCATTCATCAAAAACAAAAAAAACAAAACTATACAGGTTCAACAGCTGACCTAGGATCAGAGATGGGGATAAATGTTACCAGGAAGGGGCTCAATTCAGTTTCAGTTCAGTCAGTTATGAAGTGAGCTTTTCCATCAATCAGTTTGATGGGAATATATATATATATATATATATATATATATACACACACAATATGTATAGAACATGATAACTAGTGCCATAATGTGCTGCCATAAACAAACTGCATCTTCAGTAAATATTTTGAATCCAGCTGAACTGAAAAAGAATCAGTCCCGATCCTGAGGTGTTAACTTCCATACAGTATCGTGATGAGAGAGACAGCTCGGAGCTCTAAGGCTGTTCCCTGCACTAAGCCAACTGCTATGCAAAATGTCAGGAGGACAGAGAGGTCAAAAGGTCGAGGATCATACAGTCTCTCACCTCTTTCCTGTTCTCCTTTAGTTCACATTATTTTCTTTTTTTAAGAGAAGTTGCCCCAAATAGTAAACCACTTATGATACGATATGCTTTTACACTTCAGGTCAATCCTGTTTCATCCTCAAAAAAAGCCAGAATGTCAATTTATGAACATAACGCTCATGAACATAAATTGAATGTGCCTTAATATGTAAGGAGTACAGGTATAACTACAGTGACATGTGGTAAAGTGGAGTTGGGAACAACTTCTCCATCAAAACCGACCCTGCTACACACACTGAAACTCTCACAGGGCTCAGGATTCACAGTTCAAAGGCTCAAAGTTCACAGTTCACAGTCAAAGTTTATCAAACCCCGTTCCCACCCCTATAACCCTGTGTCCCCTGCTTTAGCTCACACTCCCCCTTTTTTCTCATCACCTTTCTCTTTGATACTCTGATTGGACGATATCTGCAGCCAGCACCTCTCAGACAGGTGTGGTCCTGCGGTTGGGGTCCTTGCTGTCTTTAGTGAGCGTGCTGCTCTGGAGGAACTCCCTCTCTGAGTTGAGCAGCCCACCTATGCCACTGCTGGGTTTGGTGCCGGTGTTGCCCGCCTCACGTGGGTACAGCGTGTACATGGGCATCTCGGAGGCGGCAGGCCCTGTGTAGCCACCTTTCCCCAGAGGTGAGGCGTCACGGCTCGGGGCCTCAGAAGAACGCACACTGGAGCGACGCCGGAAGCGGTAGCGATAGGAAGGGATGCGGCTGAAGGCGGACTTTTTGATGAGCTCGGTGCGAGACTTGGCCCGTAGCTTGCGGTGCTTCTCGATGAACATGTGCACGGCAAGCACACCTACCATTTCTGCCATAATGAACGAGAGGGCGCCAAAGTAGAAGGACCAGCCGTAAGAGTAGGACTTTTTGCTGTCACTCTGGCCCGGGTCACCCGAATTGGCTGAGATATAGACAATGATTCCTATGATGTTACTGAGACCTGGAACGCAAGGACAGAAAGAGAAAAACATTAAAAGATGGGAGTGGAAAGGGTGTGAGCGTGACCTCCTCATCCAGATAAACAGCATATGTCAACAAGTACAAGAGGACGGAATCTGTTAGCAAATGGAAACAAAGTTTACATATACAGTTAATGCACAAGAATAAATAAAAACAGGTGACCATGCGTCTATCCATGTCAGCAGTTTTGTATTTGCATGTATTTGGTCATATCCCAAAGTGCTGGACAAACGAACACTTTGACCTGATTATGGAATTATATGGAAAAGCTAAGGGATGCAAAGATATTACTATTCATCCAGAGGGAGACATAAATGTCTGCACCAAAATTCATGGCAATTCATCAAATAGCGATTAAGATATTTCAATCTGAACCAAAGTGGTGGACCAACTGAAGACATGATAATCAGGCACGGTGACATTACAGCGTCGATCTAGACACTACCCCACTACTCCCCACTACTTTTTGCACTTGAAAAATCAGACCTTTTTTTAGATACCTGCTTACCAAAATGGATCAATTAATTAATTAATTAAGGATGCCATTTCTATTCTCTACAAAGGCCTTTGACAAAACAAAAACACTCCACGGAATACATTAAAGAGAAAAGGGAAATATCAAAGGAAGTTTGGTTAAATATGTGTAATATCCAGTGGAAATGCACACACCCTCTTCCATGGCGTGAGGTCGGCTGGAAGTGTTCTATTCGTTTTTTTTTTGTTTTTTTTACTCCAATGCAGAAAGCACATTTCGATGGAGGGGATGCAAAATGTTGGAGATGGTGTGGGGTTCAGGAAGCCAATCACTGGCATGTATTCTGGAATTGATCAAAGATAAGACCCTTCTGGGCCGACATCCACAAAGCTCTGAAAAGCATATTTGACTCAGAAATGCCTTTAGAGTTCTCCACTCTATTTTTAGGGAATTTTGACTTTCAGACAAGATGTGCCGATGAACATTTGTTTGGCATCCTGACATCCGCTTGCAAGAAGGCGCTCACAAGACACTGGCTGCTTCCTGAGCCCTCCACAATATCAGAGTAGATAGATATCGTAAATGACATATATGTCATGAAGAGGATTACCTTCTCACTACGTCCCAAGAAAAATGTTTTTATTAAATTCTGGACCAAGTGGATCAAATATGTAAAGTCCTTATGTCCTTATGGCTGTATTGTACATCCCTTGGCAATCTCCCTTAGATGTCATTAACACTGCTTTTAGATGGACATTCTTTTTTTTCCTCTCCTTTTTATATAAAGTCCTTACATGTTCTAAAAAAACTGTGGACAGCAGAAAAAATATACTGTACGTGTTTTGATATACTGAATGCTGTCTGAAAACTAAAATAAAGACTTTTTAAAAAAAAAAAAAAAAAGACATGATAAAGTAGTAGATTAGTGAGTAAAAGTGAATGAAAACTTGAGAGAGAAAAATGTGATTTGATAGAAACGAGTAGGATAAGAGGATGGCAGGGAGACGGCCAAATGAAATAAAGCAGAATAACAGGAGGAGAGCATCACAGAGAGTGGATCTTGATAGAAATGTTGGAGAGAGTCTTCGCATGCAGCTGGGCTCTCTTTTTCCATATCATTAGTCCAGAATACAGTGCTCATGCAGTGTGGTGGAACGCACAGAATGGGGACAATTAGCCAGCTGTAATTAACCAGAATCAGCCCCACACTATTGTGGTAAATAATTACCAAATTGGCTCCATGAATATACTACAAAACCCAATGGGACCCTACACATGCCACTGAACAGCAATTACTGTACCGCCCTTTGTGTGTAACGGGCAAGAGCATGAGTGTGTGTGTGTTTATGGGAGACCAAGTGTCAGCATCTGTGTGATATATTGTGTGTGTGTGTGTGTGAGCATGTATGCGTGTTGACACTCTTCACACCCTTGCAGTGCATCGCAGAGGCATCATGGTATTCTAGCTGATTGATTAATCAGCTGCTGCGCCCGATTTACACACTCAAACAGGCACTTCTGTGTGCTTTAGATGCCTGACAGGCTCCTTCTACAAATATTTGAGTGCTGCACCTCCTCTGTTTAGAGTGGCTCCACAGTGACACACTCATAGACACACATACAGTGGCCCCCTGTTGCCATCTCTCTGCAGCTTCCTTGCATTTAAATTTGGAATAATAGAAATTCATTGCTCAGATATATTTGAATTTGCTAGGCTTTTCCTATCAGATCAGGGTAGTTTGAGACATTTGGCTGGTATACTGCAATTAAGATGGCTGCTACATTGTGTTGTCATGGAGATGAACATCCATAATTTCCACTACAACCATACAAGTCTGTAACTGCCATTTTAGGCTTTTCAGAACCTATTCACGATTTTCCTGTGGGAAAATCAGGTCACTGCAGAGGCAATGTACGAAGCAGAAAACAAAATATTTCATCAGCAATATTAGTTAAGAAAATATACAACCTGCAGCCAAGATGGTTAAAAGTTGAGACACATGTAAAAGATCCTTCAGCGCAGAACAACACCCTCTACATGCAGGGTCTTCTTCATTACACTTATGTGTGGCGACTGATACCTAAAAAAATAAAAAAGAACCTGTGCAGACTGACCTGCAGAGACGAAGAAGATCCCTGCACTGAGGATGACGTTGTGTCGGCTCCGGTAAAACTCACTGGCGGCCACGCAGAGCCCCCCCAGGAACAGCAGACCCACGCTCATGATGGGGAAGATGCTGGAGGCCCTCACAGCACCTGGAACACACACAAGAAGGAGAGTGAAGGATATTTACAGTACATATTCTGGGTCAAAGAAATAGTGTGGATGGTTTCTTATTTAGAAATTAAATACCAAAATTACCACACACAATACAATCCCATTCAAAATGTTCAGTGTCACTTTCACTGTACGAACGGAGGCGTTTTATGCCCAGTGATGTTGTTTACTTTAGTGGGCTTATCAGTTGGGCTGGTTATAGCTCAAAATATGACAATTTTGATACCTTTGTTCGATACCAGTTCTAAAACTATACTTTTTTCGATACCTCAATAAATTAGTTTTGTGTAATTTAGGTTTTAATCACGGTCATCATCAATATATTAATGTATTATTATTATTGTTATTATCAACTCAATAAGTTATTTTTGTGTAATTTGGGCTTTAGACAATCGTCTGATGATGATCAACAGGCACAGGTTACGACCCGTTACTCTTTAGGACCCTGTGTGTTTGCCTTATGGTGTGTTCAGTGGGAGTCAGAAGTTGGAGCTCAGATCAACATAACCACAAAGTTTAGTGCTCCCAGCTCTTCCAGCCTTACAGACGTACAACAAAACATGTAGCTACTGTTTATGTCAGTAGCAGATAGCATGAATTCTATATCTGGTTAATCCGACTTTCCGAGGGGAGATCCGACCTCACTGAGGTTCTGATTTAAACTCTGACTTAATTTGGAAAATTCCAACATTCACATACAAGTGAACGCACCAAACACAAACACCGGGCCACCAGTGCTGCTGCAGTGACATTTATCCTCATTGTCTCCTTATGCTGGAAAAGTGGGCCTGTCTGTGACATCTGAGAGCACAGTCCACAGACTCTTAGGTATCGGAATTTGGCCCGAAAAATTATTAATTTTTTGATACCCGACAGGATCTGAGCTTTTCGGTCAGTGCTACAAAAGTATCAAAGTTCGGTACCCAGTCTACTTATCAGTGATGTTGCTAGGGTCTCTTGGAGCTCAAAACAAGAAATCCCCAGGGCCTCCACTCCGCTCGTGCACGCCATAAAAAATTGTTTTTTGCAGCTCTGGGGGGCCGCTCTATTGGCCGGGGCTCCAAGCAACTGCCTGGCTTGCCTGTTGCAAGCCCCACCCCTGGGACTAATTGTCTAAACCAAAGTAAGTGTAATTGTTTAATACACAACATAAAGCTCAAAATGTGTCTGACGAAAGTATATGATAAAATGGGATGACGCGGCATGACACTGAGAAAACATGTTGACAACATTTGTTGAAAGGAAGAAAGGAGAGAAAACAAATGTTTCACCATGTTTGATGAGTCAGTGTAAAAAAACAGTCCAAATTCAGATATGAATACTCTCAAACATTCTTAAAGTTGAACGTCATAGTCATTGTTTCATTTCAGATCTGCCGTGCTGCAGGGCAGACCTAAAACAATGAAAAATGTGTCACGGTTGCGCACACACAAAACCCACAAACACATGAGCCAGTGTGCTGCTACATGCTCGACTGAGTCTCAATCCAGAACATGTTAAAGCATTCAGAGGCCTTGCTTCAGAGAGAGAGAGATGGATGTAGAGGGAAAAGATGGACAGAAACCAAGACAGATGGAGAGTCACACTGATACATATGCACGGCAAAATAATGAATAGCAGAGATGATGAAAATGGAGGCGAGGCTGTGGTAGGAGTGAGAAATTTGTCAGAACCCCATATGCGTACATGACGTGAGAACATATTGAAGGATATTTGCAAACAGCTTGTAATGCAGCACGGCGCTCTGCGGTAGGTATGTTTGGTTTAGATGGCTGAACGGCTGATGCGTATTCATACATCACAGGTGTATCATTATGAACAAAAATGCAATCATCCAACCAGTCACTTCTGTTGTTGTGCTTCTGAATCTCTTTTCTTTAGTCATCTTGCGTTTCAAAACATTGCCAGCATGACTGACAGCTGCAGCGACCAGTGACGTTGTGTGGCGGAACATCTAAGCCCCGCCCCCGTGGCCCACACCCCTGGGCTGTATGAAATGCCGGTCACTAGGTCCCTGCTCCCCATTGGCTGGCCAGCTCTGAGGCCTGTGATCTAATAGGCTGCCTCTGGGGATGTTGCTCTGTGCTCAGTGGAGCAATGAAAAGGAAGCACAAGCTGAATCCATTTCCCTCTTTATCTTGTTGTTGTTGCCGTTTTCTTCCCCCGTCCATCTTTACTCTGTGTTTACTGTGGGAGAAAGAACAGAAAGATCCCCCTCCTCTCTGTTTTCCACTAAACCACCTCTCTATCTGTCTTTGTGGCTGCATCCCTCTTACTTCTGTACTGTTATTCCATACTCCCTCTTTTCTCCTTTCTCATTTTCTCATTATGGCATTGTTTTTTTTTCCCTTCATTTTTCTCACATATTTGCTGATAAAACCATGACATCTTCTCACATCTCTTGTTCATCTGTCTGGGATGCAATAACAGTCTGAGCTCACATTTCTCCTTATCATACTTATAACACTAGCTGTACACTGCAATACAAGATTATTTTCTACATGCATGATCAAATGGTGAGGAAGCGGACATCAAGTGTGGATCCATCGAGTGCAAATTTAAGACCCCTTCTACAAAATTCCTGTCTTGAAACGAGCCAGATGGAACCATGAAAAGGCTGCCGCAGTCATGCAAATGTTAACTAAATTAGCTTGCTAGCTACAGCTAATTAAATCTGTTTGTGACAGTTGTCCTTGGTAAATCTGCCCACTTTAATTATCACTGTAAACTGGAATGAAAAGTTTGACAGGCGTAGCAGCAGTAACTAAGGGCGACACATCTTAGTGAATGGTCATCTCAACCCATCCTTTAACGTTTCTTATTGGAAAGTTTAATATGATCATGATTTCAGAGTTATGTTTGGTCTTATTTATGCTACGTTTATATGATGACGGTCTGAACAGAAGATGCGGCTTCACTTTTTATTCCGCGTTTAGACGAGCGTTTTTGGGAGGAAATCTGCGTGCATACGGTGACGCAAAAGTGTGTGGAATTCAATTGGGTATTAATGCTAGTCACACGCACCCCTATTCCCGCACGTAATTACAGATCCTTCTTTGTTCAGTCATACTATCTGTGCAGATTCTGTACATTTGATGGAAATACTCCTGTGTGTTTATTAGAACTGCCAGAGCAGCCTGACATGTTTGTTTATTTCCCTGTACTGGCACATATGTATGTGACGTAAACGCGTACGCGACGTGAGCAGATCTGAACAGAGTTTTGCGTCTTGAGCAATGTAGACGGAAACGCTACGGCGGAGCGTATTCAGGTTTTCCACTCTGAAGGATGGTTTCATTTCTTTGCATTTTCAAGCCAAAAACACCATCACCATCTAAACGAAAGGCACATCCGATAAAGTATTTTGTCGTTTTTACCCACAAACGTTCTCGTGTAAGGGGGCCTGAGATATGCGTTCTTATTGTTAAATTTAGAGTTAACTCTGCCTTCGTCTGTTGTGACCTTGATGAATTGATTTAATCAACAGATCTATAAATACAGAGTTTTTCCACAATGGAATCCAACAAAAACACTTTAAACCTTGTTTTTACTGCAGAAGAGGTCATAATTTTAAGCCATTCAGCATGAAAAAGCACTAAAGAAATGTTTATTCCTTTGTGTCCAGCAAAGTTCACAGCAATCTTGGCCTGACAGGAACAACCAGATAAAAGGTTGGTAAGAGGTTTGACTGATAAAAATATGTTGAAAAAAGAAATATATTGTCATATCAAACTTACGGAGGAGGTATTCAGCGGCATCTGCTTCATAGTCTGCATCCTCTGGGAAGTGATCAATCTTCTTACACACACCTCTGAATGTTCCTGTGGAGGAGAAACACGATGAGTTCAGATCAGATATTTAAACTTAAAACTAAACACTATTTCCACTGGTTTCACCAGGGCAGGGTCTTATGATAGCTCTCTAGTGCAACTCAATCAGTTGATACCTGAATATACTGTATTTTCTAACTTAATCCCCTTGTGTATTTCCTTTTCAAAACATCCCAACTGTAGTTCAAAACTTACTTTGTTACTTTCTGTGCAAAATTAAGTGGAAATGGACAAAATCAGTTATGCCATGTAATTATGTTGTTATGGGAAGTTGTATCTTTCAGCAGAGTGTCACATGAACGCTCATTATTGCAAAGCCTGAAATAAAAGCTTATTTACTGTCTATCTACACAGCAACATTAATATAGTTGAGGTTGTGTTTTTGATGAAACAATGAATCATTAAGTCATGAAATAAAACAGAGCGGGATTGCTTTTGTCAATCAATAATCACTCATCTTAATGTGCGACTGTACTGCATCACATCACATTTGCAGGAGAGTGAAGGTGTACACATCCTGCGAGTATACATCAAAAGCAGAAAACACGACAGAGAAGAGAGACATGACAGATGATGCAGGACAGAGATGTAGCCTTCAGGGTTTGTGTGGGAAACACCAATGAGAAGCCTTATCACACCCAACACACACACACACACACACACACACACACACACACACACACACACACACAAAAACCATGGCCAACACACACACAGCCACTAAAGCACAAACATCACGTGCACACACACATCAACCAAGCTCATTAAACTGATACATGAACACTATCAATCATGCATGCAAGTAAAAGCCTTCTGTATCTAGATTGTTTATATCAGTGCATGTCTGTGTGTGTGTGTGTGTGTGTTGTATCGACTAGTATGCAGTCTCTTGCGAGCGTGTCAGAGTGACTCATCCCCATTTGAACAAGTCCTCCACAAACACACACACACATCCATCTGTGTGTGTGTGTGTGTGTGTGTGTGCGCACTGCATGTAGCTTCATTCCCACCCATCATTCAGTCCCATTCACACATGGTCAGCACCACAGGGGATAGCAGAGATGGAGAGGGGGTGAGGTGGGATGAAGGGGAAGAGGAGAGAAAGTGAGATGAAGGAGGATGAAGAGAGAGGAAGTGCTGGCTGAAAGAGGTTTGGTGGTAAAACGGCACGAGAGAACCAGAGAGAGATGGAAAGATGGAGGCTGGCGACGAACAACGGACGACTCAACCTAATTGCTGATTTGCATATGAAGAGGTTCTTTCCAGTACCCACACTCAGAAAACCATTGATACATTCATTCATTCAGCTCATGCTGTCAGCAATAGTAACTAACCTCTGACTCTCATTAACAAAAAGATGTTTATAGAGTGTTTGACGAATCTAGATTTCATAATCTGCAATATTTTCAAATGAATCAGATGTTCCAAGAATTCAACAAATACACACTAGTACATGTACAGTATGACATTGGCGATTTTCTGCTTGTTTGGTTGAAAATGCTGGTTCACAGAGGAAAGATTAAAAAGAAATTGATGTCTGGATTTTCTCACTGTATACCCATCCATCCATTATCTACCGCTTATCCTCACATAGGGTCGTGGGCGGGCTGGAGCCTATCCCAGCTGTCTTAGGGTGAAAGGCAGGGTACACCCTGGACAAGTCTCCAGTTCATCACAGGACACATAGAGGCAGACAACCACTCACACTCACATTCACACCTACGGTCAATTTAAATTAGCCAATTAACCTAATCCCCATGCATGTTTTTAGATGGTGGGAGGAAGCTGGAGTACCCAGAGAGAACCCACGCAGACACGGGGAGAACATGCAAACTCCACACAGAAAGGCCCCGGCCAGGGAATCGAACCCCGTCGACAGTGCTAACCACTACACCACCGTGCCGCCCCGACTGATTAGTCCCTTTGGGTATTTTTTAAATATATTCTCATTAAATCTTGTTTTCTGTCTTTTATGGTAGTAAACTTAATATTTAAACCAAAATTTGGTAAGTAAAGAATATTCTCAACAGATTTAAGAACAATACAATATAGACAATTAAAGAATATTAAATAATAAGCCTGGTTTTATTCCATATTTTCTATTCATTGCCAAGAAACACCAAGAAAATGCTAAAACCACCAATGTTTATTTCTTCATATTTTCTGACTTCCTTTCAACAGGAGATGTAAATCTTTAATTATAGAGTCATTTTTAAAAAGGTTAAAGTTTAGAAAAAGTCAAATCATTTCCTTCACCTATAAACTAATGAGTATTTGTCGCGGTAACATGGTGCAGATAAGTGGGATAAGCCAGTGCAACAATTTGATGTAGATTTCAGAAAATAATGGAGCTCCATGACACGGAGGAAAAAGATAAATCTAGCTATAGACAAAAAAAAAACATTAGTACGATCATTAGTACGATCAGTGCATTGTTGGTTTTGGTCTTTTTTTGGGGTTTGTGGATAATTAAAACCTTTGCTCTAATGTGGCCTGGTTTGACTGTAGCCTTAACTCCTCCTGTTGGATGCATCAAGGTGTGAAGCATCATCAATCAGAGCTCTGCTTCACGTCTGCCAGCTGGAAAATTTATTAAACCTGCCTTTTAATGTATCGAACGATCCTGATGTATAGAGCACCGAACAGCCTCACACAATGAAATGCCAATGAAGTGAAGCGCAACACACACACACACACTCATGAACATAGAGGATGGGGAGGAGGAACAGAGAGATAGATGGCTGCTTTTATGTCTCTCTTTGTGGCCGAGAATCTAAATCTTAACTGTATAAACACACACGGATGTGCACCCTCATTATCACACAGTTCTGTGTCAGTGTACCTGATGATGTAACACTATTACTTTCTAGAAAGTGAAGATGCTCAGCTAAAAATAACCTAAGCACACTCACATGCACACAGGCAGTCATTAAGACTGGTGTGTTGGCCCTTCAGGTCAGCGTGTTCATCATGATAATGTGTGAGTAACAAATAGCGCACTGGGAATCTTTAAAACAACAAGGCACCAACACACACACACACACACACACACACACACACACACACGCACACACACACACAGTACAACAATACTGTGTAATTTACTGCTTTTTGTCCCCTTCTGGGCCAATCATGTCCAAAATTTCTATGTCGATGACTTTAATATTTCTAAATGAATAAACAAAAAAAGCCCACAAAACAAAGGCCATCCCAGTCAGGCTGCACTCCAGCAGCAGAAACATGTTAACAAACTATTTCAATATTTTCATTTATCGAATGTTGTTTGTTCTTGAAAGCAAAGCTGCGTTACAGCTCTTTTTTAAGCAGAACATCCAGTTGAAATTCAGTACACCTGTTTCTTTCTATGAACCAATCTGATCCTACTGTAAGTGTTTGATATATTTTTAGGCTGAGCATCCAGCAGGGTTCTCAAAGTTTTGATAACGGAGAGCCAACTGAGGGCGCATGTCATTGGGTGCTGCATGTGAAAAACGCACACATCTTACAAAAATCGCTAACTTCAGCTAATAGCAGCAGCATTGATGCCAGAGCACAATTCTTGTGTCAATTTAGAGGTGTTGCTAGTTGCCATGCAACCATCAACATTTTTGATGCCATAAATATTCACCAGAGCACCAAATGTGCATTAATGATGAATATAGTCCCAAACTATTGCACTATTTGAGCATTGCTTTCTAAAAGCGATAGCACTCAGCTGTTTTAGTGTGTGGATGAACACAAATTCTGGTGTTGGTCTTTTTGGGAGAATTGTGAAAAATATGTATAATATCATCAGCCTTATTGTTTCATGTATTTTCATGTTTGCTTTTGAATAAAGTCGTACCATTACTGCACAAAGAGGTGATGTCTCTGGACCGGTTTGTTCTTTTATCTGTGTGTTAGAGTATAACTCAAATGCTTTTATACTGCTCATTGACTTTAATGCCATTTGGCCACAACTGAAGAAGTTAGTGAATCCCTCCATTATTTTTTTTTTTTTTTTTTTTTTTTTTTTTTTTACATCAGTTGGTTATTTGACACTTTTCGAATGAAACAATGCACTCTCAATTCCCATGAATTTGTGTTTTGATGCAGAATTGCAGATACAGAATCAAGTCTAAAGTGATTTATATAATACAATATAATAATCTGGATTGACAGTGCAGATACAAATACCACCGTCAGTCTGTAAATGCACTGTCACTGCCCCCCTTCTGCACTTGTGTCATATATTTCTCAGCCTACAATGAAGTTTTGTTGAGTTACGTCCAAATGCCGCATCGGTGTGTGAGTCAGTAGCTGTCACACTGACTTGTGTCAAGTGTCATAACCTCCTATGATCTCATCAAGCAGCACACACACACACACTCAGACTGGCTTGAAAAGATGGATAAATGTCTTTGTCATTTGTCTTACTTGACATCTGCTTAGTCAGCATCACCATTGCCTTCTTTTCAATTTACTTTTATTTCTAGTATTCAGCAAATGTATTGTCTGAACAAATGTTAATGGTATCGATATTGACCTATGATATAGGGTGCAATGGCTTATTTGGATATCACGAAGCGTTTTGCTCAGGAGAACACCTCTAGAAGAGACAGAGGAAGGCAGAGAAAGAGCTTTCATTTCACAAAATCACATAGCAAATGGAGTGATGAATAATAACAATAATACAAATGCTAAAACCTCATCTGCATCACAACACATTTCTGAGAGAAATGCTTAATAATTCCTGTCACTTTCGTCTCCCAGTGCCGGTTTGTTTGGCGACCTATCTCAGGCACAAATAGAATAACGTAATCAGCAGCTAGTATTTATAATGTATACAGTGAGAAAAACTCCCTGAACTCTTGTAAATATCATGTCTAGCAATATGATCAAAACCAGGATCAGCCTTACAATTGGGATGTAATCACACTCCATGATGGCTGACTGATAAACTGAGAAACACTGCTGGTGACTGTACAAATAGTATTTTTTTCCTAGACCCTGGCACAAAAAGGACTGGAGAAGTTACGATACTTGTTGTTTCAATTGATAGCCAATTGATGGTTGATAGCCAACCCACAGCCATATCAATAAATGCTCATTCAGTGTTAATGTTAATTTTATTCATTATTGCCCATGAAAAAATAACAATTTCCCCCCCTCTGGAGATAAATGTTGGGTGAATATTCACCACAGCGGACAAACTGAAAATGTGTTATTTTTCAGTCTAATTGTAAGCAAACTAATGAATACACACACACACACACACACACAGAAATGATACACATACTAAAATAGCAAAACACACACAACAGTAGGAGCATCTATCAGGAGACATTTGCCTCACAAAGGTCAATGTGGCCTTAGGGCAGCTGCGACCACTGCAGCAGCAAGGCATTATGGGACACAGCAAATGGCGATGGGTAGTCCAGTTTGTGCATGTCCGTTTGCCTGTGTGCATCTCAGTGAGTCATGTGGTTTAGTTTCTCCTACTGGGCCCAGTACAGTGCTGCTGTCACTTCTGCATCAACACATCCATAGATGAACATGCACACGCACACACACACACACACACACACACACACGTTTCTTTGAAGGCTGGAAAACCTTGATGTCAAGGCATATTTAGAAAGCAAATAAGAAAAAAAAACAGTAAAAAGCAAGGAACATCACAATTACGATATATACTGTAGTAATAAGAATTATTGCAGCTATCCCAAACAGGACATGCATGTATGAATAAGCTTTGAACGTCAATAGACAGATAATGAATAATACAGCTCCTGTTTCCAGCTCTTGAGATAGAAAACATAAAAACACACACATATTTTAATGTTATGTATGAAAACAGTAGTGCAGCAAGTCCACAGGCTAAAAGACAAGACACAGAGCAGAAACACTTTCCATTTCACCGCCTCTTGACTAACTGTTGGCTGTTCTTCAGAGTGCTGAGCTACAGACACACTTTTATTATTTAGCTTTACTCCACTTTCTGTCTTTATACCTCCATATCTCTTTTTCACTCTCCTCAGTCCAGTCTCTCCTTCACTCCCTGCAGTATCTCTAACTTCCCTGGTAGGCCTGATCTCTGTAGAATAATATTATTTAACCTTTGTCTACAGGATAAACTACAAGTGGGATGTTTTGGTAAAATGTATGTCCATTTATTGGAATAAATAACCACATAACCATGTATAATTTAAAATAAAACAGAAACATTTGTCTGCCATTATCAGTCTAGTTGTATCTATGAAATTACAGGCAAGTTATGCAGTATGCATACTAAACAGTGGAAATGTTCCACTAAATTAAATAACGCCTCAAATCAAGGTTAAAAAGGAGAGAAACACAAACAGTGCTGTGTGTCCAGATGCCCCCACGACTGTGATGAGCTGGTCATGAGATCCAGCAGTTTGTCCCTCACCATAAATTACACGACCCTTGTAAAAAAACAGCATTTTAAGATGAAACAAAAACCTTTTTTTTTTTAAAGTGATTAATCAAAATAGAGGAGTTTCTGTGAGTTATTAATAACTTACTCAGACTGCTGCTTTATCACCTGCCCATCCTACCTGATTATATTTTCTAGTAGGTTAAGTTTACACCAACCCACCTGACGCATCAGTACTATTGTGCAGAAATGCTTGTTTGAACAGAATAAATAGACATGAAAAGCAAAAGCAACACAGAAAATATCGATTTAGAATTTGAATGTCAACATTAGAAATGAAGCCTCAACTACTGAAAAAGCTCCAAAGTGTTTATTCAGCATGACAGAAAACGAGTAGGAATCACTACGGTAATATAAGCATAGTTATGACAGACACTGTTAAACTCTGTCAGTCTGTGAAAGGATTTTTAGCTTTTCAAGAATGCAAATGCAGGCAAAATACAAACATCAAATATGTTCCCAGCAAAAAGCCCATCATATTAGATGACAAAATAGATAATTTGACAGTGCCCTCTAAAATTAAGCCTTTTCTCATCCCAGCCAGGAGACATTTTCGACAGGAGCTAAACATCTTAGCTTAGCATGTTAGCATGCTAAAACTTGCACTCAATACAAAGCGCAACTGTTGGAATTTGGTCATAAATGTGGACAAAGTAAATTTTGACCCAATGATGGCAGTAGATGGAAAGTTATAAAATCATCAAAATTGTTCCATTACATCCTGAGGGAAACACCAATGTGTGTGCCACATTTTATGGCAATCCGGCCAGTTATCTGGAAACATCTGGGAACCATGAATGCCTCTAGTGTCATGGTAGCCTGGTCTTACCAGACCCTCGTACTATCGTACAGAGGGTCTGGCATTCCTCCATTGAGAACCGATTTCAGACGGGAGGCGTGAACTCTGTTGAAGTCTGAAACGATTGGATCTGATTTTACCCAATCGCTAATGTTTTGTTGTGTCGTATGTAATGCGCCGCTACCATTCAGGCTAGTCAACTACCTCGCCACTAATGGAGCTAACTGAAAAATAAGACTTTTCCCGAACCCCAAGGGGAGTAAAGCCACGACATCTTTCCCCTTGTTCCGACTTAAAATGCTGAATATTTGAGGGCCTAACCAAAACGGATTGAATGGCTTCCTTCACTTCCGTCTCTGCCGCCATTGCCAAACTACAACCAGCTAGACTACAAAGCAAATGCTGTGCATAGTGTATGTTGGACGTCATCGTTAACACCCGCCTCCCCCGTCCCCCACCATTCGCTGATTGAAATCATCCTGAGAAATCGAGTTCAAGGGGATCAAACCCCGACATAATATGTTGGGAAATGATAATTGAGCAGATGATTACGGCCAGGCTAGTGTCATGGTAATTCATTTAATAGTTGTTGAGATATATCAGCCAGGACCAAAGTGCTGGGCTGACCAACTGATGTCACCTTCCCTAGAGCCTTGTTGCTCTAAGGTTGGAATTGATCGTGGTTTAGAGAAGCTAACCTTATCTGCCATGTTTCTGCACCACAGGTTTCCTGGTGTTACGGTCGGTATGTGTAGTCCATTTTAGGCTTTGGAACAAATGACCAGTGCTCCAGTGATTGTGGTGTGTGGTGCCTCGCTCCCAGTGGAGCTGTCCCTAATCGGTTCATGTGAAGCCCAAAAGCTGCATGTGTGTGGCCTGCCTTAATCCGGTCACATGCACACACAAACACATGCAGAATATAAAGCACTTTGTCAACTACAGGAGAGGAAGAGGAAGGAGTGAGCAGGGGAGAGGAAAGGAAGTTGAAAAGCAGAGCAAATTGGACTGCTTGTTTTCTCAGAGCACCTCTGACAGCTCAGAGTGGGTGACTGTGGCTCTTCCTCTCTCTCTCCATCTCTACCTCTCTCGCTCTCTCTGATTACCTCTTTCTAGGCGAGGGAGAGAGAAGACGGGGGGAGGAAGGGGGGAGAGAGGAAGGGGCTAGTTTCCACGGTGATGGTTGATGAAAGTGAATGGGACAGGTTCTGCTTCACTGCACACCTCTTCTCTTTCTCTGTCTCCAAAACATTTCTCTGCTCCAGTTTCAGATCTTCTCATCATTCCTTCTTCACTCATCTCAAACATCCATTCATTCCTTTCCAACACCCCATTTATCTTCTCTCATCTCTTGCTTGTTTCTAACATCCAGCCACACTACAGTGCCAATGTTACACCCACATCTCATTCCAAAACAACAGACATTAACATGCCGCTATAACGACTCTTTGTGGCAAAGACATCCACAAGATTTTGAACCTGGCTGCAGCACATTTTCTCCCATTAAAAAAGACTGTTAATGAAATCAGGCACTGATGGAGAACAATAAGGTGTGGCTTGGAGGCCATGTCCCACTTCAACCCAAAGGGATTTGATATGGTTGAGGTGGGAAATTCATACAGGCCAACTTCTTCTCCATCAAACCATTTCTTAATGGACTTTGCTTTGTCCACAGGGACAGTGTCCACACTGCAGTATTGACACTTCCTTTGTCTTAAAAAACAAGGGTGCATCCCAAGTCTGAAGTGAAGTCTTAAATTGCAACTAGAATTGTGGACGGAAGTGCCAAAAAAAACACAGTTCTTCAACTGGCCACTCGATGCTGGAACTTCACTTTACAGCAGAAATAAACACATTTTTGGTCTGTACAGTTAATTTCCCTGTTCATGACTCTATGGTCTACTTTTTGTTTCATTTTTAGATTGGTTGGGTCTTATTGTCTTTGTCATTGCTGCCAAGATGGCGACGGACGGAGCTGCCCGCTTTGGTGACATCCGTAATTTATACAATCTGAGGTATTTCAATACATCCTCATTAAATGCAAGTGGGGAAACATGGATGTAATTAGGAGACTTGGACTGCATCCAGTGCATGCACCCTGTTTTATCCCTTTCTTTTTCCTCTCTCCTTTTGCTCTCCATCTCCATCATTCATTCCTTACCCAACCTCCTTCTTCCTCCCCCCTACAGCTACCTGGGTGATCCTTTTTGTCCCCATCTCTCTTTAAAACCCTCTTCCTTCTCTCTATAACCAGGTGATCATTTAGATCCAAACACTCCCTAGAGATTTACCTGAAACAGAGGCCATGCTCAGCTCATCCATCACTTGCTGCCCCTCTCCCGTGCTTCATTCATGCACATTCTGGTCATTCATTCATGCTCTGCACCCTCAACCCCCATTTTTCTCCTCATTTCCTGGCTTTCTCGTACTCATTTATCACAGTGGGAACATGACCCCTCGATACACCTGCACAGATACACAATAACACATAACACACTGCATGCAAGAAACCCCAACCTGACCACAGGTCAGTTAGTGGGTAGAGGAACCACAGAGATACACCCATGACTAAAAGGCACATTAAAGCACATAAACAATATTCATTATATATTTATATATTCATTGTATATTCACTGGCAAAGGTGTTCATGCAAGAGAGACCCTGTGAATGCTTTGATTCTACACAAATGCAGGTATGTGGCTTTATGTGTAGCTATCACCATCACTGATGCCCTAAATTAACATTACTGGTGATTGCTAATATTTTTCTGTTTTTCTTGTTCAACCAATTTCTGCAATTTCTTTAGTCAAAATGATATCTTTAATACAAATATAGAAGTAAGGGAAATTACTCTTTTCATTTTGCTAGTATATATTTTTTCTGTTGCACATTATACACACAACCCACATGCACATGCATTGGAGGAGAGGTGTCAGAGTGAGGAGACTGCCCCTTATCCAGGCGCCCAAAGCAGTTTGGGGTTCGGTGCCTTGTTCAAGGGCACCTCGGCAGTGCCCAGGATAAGGACTTAGTCCAACCTGGACTTAACATAATATATAATCATTGTTGTTGTATATGTATTTTCAAATGTACTGTCTTACCAATAATCTGAAAAAAATAGCACAACACATTCTTATTTTTTGATTGAGATGCCAGATCACAGTCATTTACTGTCATTCCCGAATAGCTGTGTATTATTCTTTAAGTGCAAATCAAACTTCAAAACAAACACCAAAAATAAGAATCAAAGAGCCACTTTAGCACCATGGGCTTGGAATTTATGCAGGCAAAAGACCAAGCCCTAATAAATTTGTCAAGCAGTGTGTATTGCATGTTTCTGCACAATATGTGTTCTCCTTGCTCTGGATCTTTCACCGAGAAGGCACACAGAGCTTTCAAGCAGAGAGACTGTGAGTGATTTGTTTCGTAACAATTGCAGCAAAGTAGTGTTCTGCAAAACACTGATGAAAGAGTCCTGGATGTCAGGCCTGTAACAATGGTGCCAACAGACATTGAACTTAAAAGCAACACAGAATAACAAGACAGACAGAATATGTTCTGTCTTTACCAGAAAACAGACATAGTTATCCAAAAACACTTGAGTGTAAATATCCAGAGGTGAGGCCTTAATCACACTGGAAAAACAGATTAGAAAGGTCAACTAAGGGCCCATTTACACATACACAGGAGTCTTTTCCCTTAGTTTGTACCTTTCATTTACATACAAACGGTGATTTCACCTCTGGATACGATTCTTTCTAAAAATTCCAGCAAAAGTGGAGATTGAGGAAAACTCCGGTTTCACGTTTGAATGTAAAGAGAGAAAAACAGAGTTTTAGGCAAGCTACGTGCCAAAAGTGGAACCTTTTTTGTGTATTACGGCTATCAGAGTAGTCTATGAGCAGTCTAAATTCTGGGTAGCGGTAGCATTTCTGTTGGTGTGAGCACTTTTTACGTGTTTGCATTTGCAAAAACAGCTCCTCTATTATGTAGAGGAGCAGAGACGTATCAAGGCTCGGAGGAACAGGAAGTCATCGTTGTTGTCGATGAGGCTTCTGATTGGCTTGCATGGCTTTCTCCTTCTTCCTACACTGTCGCCCATCGGCTTGACGTAGTTATGATGGTGGTATTTATACGGGTTAATGTAAACAGAAACTTTTTTGCAAACTACGATGTGTGCACAATGTTATTTTTTGAAAACAGAGGGGAGGAAATATTTGTTTATCAATATTTTGTAAAACGTAGCCTATAGGAACACATAGACTGCATACACACTGGAGGAGGGTGATCAAGAGAGACAGGTAAAAACTACCAGAGAGGACAGTCATATCAGGACAGGAAGTTATCATAGGACACAAGAAGCATGATAATTCACACACTAAAGTCACACTGAGCTCATGAATGATGTTTGATGCATAAGCCATCCATTGCTAAAATAATGTGATCAGAGGATTTCCTCCTCTTGCCCTATGTGAAAGAAACAGTGTCCCTGAAAAATGTTCTGCGTGCTTCACAGTTCATATGCATGACTGCTCTATACATTTACTGTACTGAACGCTGCATACATGATGTTTTTCTACAACCCCCCCCACCCACTCCATCTCTCATTCACTCACTCTCTGATGTCAGGCAGACTACAAGCCACATGTACATGAGTTAGTGACATCCACTTCCTGTTAGTTTATGGGGCGTTTATGAATTATAAAACCGTGACAACCAGGGACCCGGAATGAGCAAAGTACAAGATAGGCAGAATGAGAAAAGAGATAAGAGAACTTATTCACTTTAGTTCTGCTATTGTGCGTGTGTGTGTGTGTGTGTGTCATTGTTTCTGTAGCATGTGAGCCTGTGCATGTGTGCATGCACTGAGATTGTGCTGACATTGTGTTAACTGGGTGTATTACTCCTGCAGCTGTGCTTGTTTGGTAGTTTGGGAATATCTGAGAATTTGTCTATTTATTTGTTCAATTACAAGGGTGTGTGTCAGTGTGTATGTAAATGAGGGTCTGTGTTCAATAAAGCCTTATACCTGCACCATCTGGCCCTTTAATAGACTTCTCTACCCCCTAGAATGACATGGTTATGTTTGACTGCATCTCTCTCTCTCTCTCACACACACATACACACACGCATGTTGTGTATTTGTGTATTGTGGGGACATTACATTGACTTACATTCATTTCCTAGACACTTCCCTTGACCCTAACCATATCCACTACCCATGTAATCCTAATCCTAACCCTAACCAAAGTCTAACCATATGCTAACATTAAATGTTCTCCAAGTCTTCAGCCTAAAATGTAACAGTTTACATTATAGGGACCTGCATTTTGTCCCCATAAGGATGGTGAGTCCCCACAGTGTGACTGTGTGAACAGATTTATGTCCCCATAACCTGCTCGCCAAACCAAATACCTGCTCGCTCACACACACACACACACACACACACACACACACACACACACACACACACACACACACACAGCAGTGTTGCAACGTCTTCCTATGATGGCATTTACCTGTCCTCATACCTCATACTTCTTACCAGTTTTAGTAAACTCAAATGAAAAGGAGCTCTATACCTCTTTAAATTGATCTAATCTGTCTTATCATAGTTATCTATCCGCTCCGAGTGTCAGTGTCCTTCGTCTATGCCACGAGACTTGAGATCATGCCGGCTTCATGATCATGATTTAATGCTTTAGCCAAGGTAGAGAAAAAGTGTTATACAATGGAGCAGTTTGGGGATTTTATGGTTGAACTTATATAATTAAATTGTGCAAAATAAGGACAGACCAACCAAGAAGTGCAGGAGGTGAAGCACAGGTTATGCAGTACCCAATCAAATGACGTCACAGTAATAGCCGTCTGATTGGCAGCAAGGTGCCACTAATGTTACATTCCTACAGGTGAAGCTGCGGCAGTGTTACCTTACTTCTGACTGATGCAGCAGGAACAACCATCACACCTGTGTGATGAATGAAGTGTCAGTCCTTGTATGGACACTCAACACATACTTACATTCACATTCACATACATTCTTAAATGCGCATGCCGGTCAGTTTGCAAAACCAGGGTGCAAACTGAGAGTGTCTGCATGAATCGACAGGTCGCTCTCAACTCCAGTGGTTCCCAAATGCATCATATCCCAGCATGCCTCCTTCATCTGTATTTCCTGGCTCCTGACAACAAGATGGCTTCTACACAACAGATTCCCGGCAAGGATCCCGGCAACAGTGTGCAGGTTGATGCTGCTGCAGCTGACTGGCTAATACGGTAACATTACCAGCCGTCTGTGTGTGCCAGTTAGTGCTTTATACAGTCAGTGATGGAGCTTGATGACAACGAGAGCAGATCAATAAATATTCCATTATTCTGTTTTATGATTCACAGGAAGGGATTGTGAGCGTGAACTTGGGAAAGGACAGGGAGTTTCAGGGATTATGGGATGCTGTTAGGAAAACAGTGTGTGTGCGTGTGTGTGTGTGTGTGTGTATGCAGAGAGGCAGGGACAGAGAACACACACACTGAATAAAAACAGGAAGCCCCACGCGCGCGCACACACAAACACACACAAACACACACTCACACAGAGGGAAACATGCTCGGGGACGCGCACTCACATAGAAACACAGGCAGTCAGACAGACAGACAGACTGATCACGTACCTTCCAGACAGCAGGTTCGCCAGAGGCCGGAGTGCGTCATCACCTCCTCGTTCTTGCGGCTCGTGTCGTTGTCGCCGCTGCTCTTCACGCGGCAGACCCCGCGCGAGTACAGCCAGTAGTCGGTGCCGACGGCGATGGTCATGAGGCTGAAGGCGGCGAACGCGCCCACCGTCGTCACGAGCATCTGGACGCCGCGGTCACACATCAGCATCTTCATATAGGCGGCTCCTGTTTCTCTTAATCTCTGTTTTTCCTCTCTGCCTCCTCTCTTTTAGATTCGCCCCTTTTTTATTTCCTTTATATCCCGCGAGATTTGGAGAGTCAGAGTGAGGGGTTGCAACAGAGAGAAAAAAAGAGATGAAAATATGACTTTGGATTGAGGTTTATGGCAGGTGCGGTGGGACACTTGGCTGTCTTGTGCGTTCAGATGACAGGAGGCTCGTGAAAGGGCGGGAAGGTGGGAGGGCGGCACGTCACTTTCTCGCGCATCAAAAAACAGTTTTTACCACCATCCTCATACACACACGCGCACTCCCACTCACTCACACACACACACACACACACACACACACACACACAGAGGAGGTTTAACGACCACCGGTTGTCCCCGACTGTCCGACACTGTCCACACTCAGTCAGAGCTGAGGGAAACAGCGATGCCACATTCCGCCTCTGCGTCCCTCCTCCGGCTGCGCTATCCACCAGGAACTAGAGACCTCCTCCTCTTCCTCCTCTGTGCTCCTTTTTACCCTTTATCTCTCTTCTTCTTCCCTTTCCTTTCTTCCTTCTTCCTTCCTTCCTTCCCCTTCTCAGCTTCTGCTTCCCCCCAAAACGGCTCCCTTTATTAATCTGTTAACAGTCCAGGTCTGCGTGGGGGGACTTCATCTTTAGAACAGCAACAAACAGGGGAGTTAGTTTTCTTGACTGGTGAAACCCCACGGCACAAGTCAAAGGAGGATGGTTTCTATTGCATTTCTACTAAGACACATGCAAGCTCGCCCCTCACTCACCGCTGGGGTTGTTGATCGGTGAAGGATGTCCTCCCTGGACAATGTCTCTCACAGCAGCACAGAAATATGAGGCGGCTCAGTGGGTTACTTCTGTCGTGCTTGGTTTTCTGCTGATCCACTGGATGAATGGACGGCTGAATAAAGCCCATGCGCTATGAAGAGAGAGCGGACGCTGACTGAGATCCGTCGTGTCTTTTCCACTCCAGCTGTTGACTCACTGACATGTTTTTTCTCTCCCCCCTCGATGTCCACAGTAGACAACAGGCGACAGAAACTCACACGCAGGCCAGTGAATTCAGTTTTTTTCATACATCATCTGCAGTGGAGAGACGCGCATCACGGGTATCTAAGTTAAACGGGCTTTAAATATGCACCAATAAGAGACCTAGACGGAATTCGTCAAATTTCTTGCAGAAAACAGCTGTCTTCGCGCTCTCTGACGGCCGAACTTCGACCATAATTAGGACAGACGGTCCGATAAGACGCCTTGTGGTGGTGCCTGTAGGACAGTTACACCAGCCTGTGGTTGCTCCTGAAAAACGTGCCCGCTGTTACAAATGAAAAAAATGACAGCTGTCGCCTCCTCCTCCTCCTCCCCGTCCTCCTCCTCTTCGCCTTCCTCCTCCTCTCGGTCCAACCAACACAAATAAAAACTAACCGCGCATCTCCTCAAACTCCGCCTGAGGCCGCACCGATCGGCTTGGATTGGGCTCCTGGGTGACAGCGCCCTTCAGGAGCTAATCACGCACGGTCACTGCCGCATGTCCCGCCCACCGCCGCGACGCTCTTCGTATAAAACATCGGCAGTGCCAGCTCCGGTACAGAGAGGAGAGAATATGTAGCCTATAGTTTCAGTAAGAGGAGGACGATACTTTTTATCATCAAGACACGTCTTGACACTTGACACTGTCCGCGGTGCTGAATGTTCGCTGTCCGCGGTGCTGAATGTTCGCTGTCCGCGGTGCTGAATGTTCGCTGTCTGCGGTTCGCTGTTCGTGGGCGAAGCAGCGATTCTGCCCGTCTTTTGCGCTGCCCTCTGCCTGTGCGGCGCCAGAAGCCCCTGCACCGCGCTGATTAGTTAGAAGAAAGAAAGAGAGAGAGAGAGAGAGAGAGAGACATTGGCAAGCGATGCATGAAGAATCGTGCCTGGGAGAGAAGCGGCGTTGCCACTTAAAGAGCCACGGACCGTTTTTAATGATTCCACTCCAGCGAGGCTTCCACACAAGGCGGTCTGAGCTTCACAGTTCACTTAACACACGGGAGCGTGCACGTGCAAATACAAGTGATGGGAAGACAGGACTGCAGGAATAAATAAATGCATGTACCCCCTCTCCAATTGATTTGTGGATATGTTATGTGGATAATTTACTGATAGATTCTTTCTCTTTCTTTCTTTCTGTAGAGCATTCAGCCCTATATCCATCAGTCAATAAGAATCAATGAAAGAAACACTCTTTGCGTCATTCTCTGTATTTTTATCAGGGTGACAAAAGACAGACAAATTGACAATGATGCTTAATTAAACTGTTGGAGTACTGTGCTATTATCTGTATGTTGGTATCAATCTGCTTCAATGTTTCAGTGCCACAACTGACTGACTGACTGACTGATTTACTGACCCACTATTAGACTGTAAATGACTTAAAGCTGACTGACTGCTCAGCTATAAAATAAACTGAGAAGGAAACAGAAGAATTAAAAGTGATCCAAAGAAACAGAGAGAGAGAGAGAGAGAGAGAGAGAGAGAGGAGGGGGGAATAATAAGGATTACAGTTAATAATTAATAATTGCATGAACAGATCAACAGAGAGAGCAGTGACAGGTCCTATCATCGTTCTCACTTGCTCTACCTGTGTGTGTGTGTGTGTGTGTGTGTGTGTGTGTGTGTGTGTGTGTCCGAGGCCCTTGCTGCCTGCGTTATCTCACAAGGAGACTCATTAACATAGAAATGACTTCAGGAAGAGAAGTACAGCGTTTCACCTCTGGTGAAGGGGGGTTGGCGGGGATGTTCGAGAAAGAAGGAGGAGTGACAGCGCAGAAGGAGAGGAGGAACGAGAAAAGAGAGGTGAGACTGAAATACACACAAATCATAGGTCGCTGGGCAACACAGTTAAGGTTGATGAAAAAGGGTGGGTTCGGTAAGGTGGAGAAGAAAGTTTAGTGCTCAGTACCTAACCAAGTCTACAATCTTTCTCCAACCTTAAAGTTATAACCAATAATAAGAAACAATAATTGTTTGAAATTGTTGTAGCGTTTATGAAATCAAATCCAGTTTTTATGTCATTTATGGCCTACATTTCCCTGAAATAGCCACTCCGTGTATTTACATTAAGCATTACCCTCTCTACATAGCAGAGAGCCTCACTGTTTATTGTTCACTCTCTGTGACTCTTTCTGTCTCTTTGTACACTGTAGACAGCGATGTTCCTGAAACACACAGTAATACCTTATATTAAAAGACTGATTACATTTGGTTTATGACCCTTGTGTTGCTAGGCAGCAGGGGTGTGTCGTGGAGCCCTGTAAAGCAAAGCATCATGGGAAATGCAGTTTGAAATCACTGACCCTCTCTGCCCTCTTGCTCTCTCTCTGTCTTTGTCTCTCTCTTTCCATTTACGATGAGGATGAGGAGGACTGTTTGGTTCTTGAAGAGAGGAGGAGGAGGACTGCAGGGTTTCTGCTCAGTGAGCTGGAACCTTCTCACGCCTCTGGCCAGTGCTCAGAGACTGGGAGGAAGAAGAGGAGGGAGGAGGAGGAGGAGGAGGGCAGGAAAGACAAGAGGAAGAAATCAAAGGAAACAGAAAACCACAGAGAAATTAGAGAGTGAAAGATAAACTGTTTGGAGGAAGGGAGAGGAGGATGACTGATAACACATACATACTGTGAAGTGAGTGAGCTGGACACACACACACACACACACACACTTAGCATTACAGAGTTAGTTTAATATGAAATGTATAAAAAGAAATTTTTTGCTCCTACCATTCATGGTTTCATAAATGTATGCATTTGAGGATCACACTGTGAGTGTGTGTGGGTGACAGTGTTTTGCCTGTGCACACACTCAGTGTATGTGTGTGTGTGCATCTGTGTTTATATTTGTGTGTGTTTTGCCAGATGGGAAAGACTCTGGGGCAGAGAGAGGACATATGGTGATGTGGCATGGTTCTGGCATGATTCTAATATGTCAAAACTGTGATTTATGACTTAGACATCCACAAACACAGCCCCGGGAAATTCTCTGCGAAAGGGAGTGTGTGTGTATCTTGAGAAATTTTCAGATGTGTGTTGAATCATTTGGCTGCAGAAAAAAATATGGATTCTGGCCAAATTTTAAATTCCAAATAATCACGTTTCATCTCCAGTTTTGTCAACGTGTGTTGAAGTTAAAGCTTCTGTCATACATAGTGATGTGTGCTCGTGTAAGAGAGGGCACACAGACGGAAGACACGAGGTCAGTGATTATGTGGAAGTGTTTCTAATGTGCGTGCATAATTAAAATGTGTGTAAGGGTGTGTGTTGGATGCTGATTTGGTGAAGGACTGACAGTTAGATTGATTAAGGGAGAGATGAAGTTGAGAATGAATGGAGGTGAAAGAGATGTGTCTTAATTGTGAAGGCACATGTCTGATGGTGTGAAAGTGTGTCTAATATGTTTGCCTAATGAAAATGAAAGTCGGGCTGCATGAGAGAGAAAGCGAGTTAAAGAGAGAGGATGTGCGCGAGAACGAAAGATAGTGTGAAATAAATCCAATAAGCTCCTCCGTCATGCTCCCCTCTTGAGCGTTTTTAAGATCCACTGAATGAAATAAATAAGAGATTTTTTTATGCTTTTGTCAGTTTCCCTTTTTCATCTCTCTCTCCAGTGTGCTGCAGTGCCCTGCTGACGTTCCCTTCAGCCTCCATCTTCCCTTCATCCTTTTCGTTCCATTGAACAGCAGCTAGCATATTTGCTAGCTAGTTAACCATATAATCAGGGTAATCATCGATAACACATCTAATTGAACCCTGCCCTCAAACAGCAATTTTTCAATCATAGCTTAGCAACCACAGGCCTGGCCAGCTTTGGATTTCTCTGCAGGATGCATGATGCTGTGGTTAGAGTGATCTGAAATACTGCCATGTAAATAATGAAGGGGCTGTCCGTTTGAAAATCCAAAACCCAAGAGCTTTAATCATCAAACCTTATGTATACCTGGTTTAATGTAAGATGGCATTGTTAGCATTACTATCTTACGCCGGTGGGCATCTGCAGGTCACAAAAGGAAGCCAATGCCAAAATGTTGACTTGAACATTTGTGTAGAAGTCAATGAAAAAACTGACTCTACTGTTTTATGATTATGATTATGATGGCTTTGTATTATATTTGTATTGTCCCATTCTGTTGTGTTGTGATTACAAGCTCTATCTATATTTCAATTATACTAACATTTATGATTTAAGATAATTTTAGAAGTCAAATTAGTCATAAAAGACAAAAACTGATGCTATGTTGATGCCCATGCGCACCCATGCACAGATCCTGCTTACATGACTTAGTGCCCCACTTGGGCCACCCCTGCCCAAAAAGTCTGGACACGCCACTGGTTATGTCACATAATAACGATCAGAATTTAGGAAAATGTCAGGGGCTTCACTGGTTTTAGGGAAGTTTATTTTTTGAAGTGCACTACAGCCTCCAAGCTGTGTGTGTGTGTGTACTGTGTGTGTATTTGTGTGGTTTATCTGAAAAATGCCATTGTCTTCAGGGAAGGTAACTGTTTGGCAGGAAAGAAGTATTTGTACATTTCTTTGTGTGTATTCTCATATGGATCAGATATGTGTCAGTGTGTTATACAGTCCTGCAGTACTTTGTGTATATGCCAAATATGCAGGGAGTACATCAACCTGCTGTGTTCCTGTCTGGTCTTCATCCTCTGTTTTTTCTTCTTTTCCCACCCTCATATTTGTTTTAAATATCATCTCTCTCTCTCTGACTTATTCCATACTCTCTGTGGCAGAAGATCATATTGATATTGTCATTATGAGAAGTCGGATTACTATTATTATTATCGCAGAGGCAGATGAAGCCAAGCATGGCCTTCTGGGATGTACATATAGAGTTTGTGTGTGTGTGTGTGTGTGTGTGTGTGTGTGTATAAAGGTGGAATGGCAGCCTGCCAGTTGATAGCATGCATAATAATAAAACAGATTTATTCTACTTTTGCTGTCAAGCCTGCACAATGTACAACACATCATTAACAGACACCCCATTAATCTCTGTGCATCAAGCAGCACACACACACACACACACACACACACACACACACACACACACACACACACACACACACTGTGTCTAATATACAGGCTACCTGTCGAGGCCCTGAAGGGAAATCTCATGACTATTCTTTTCAGTTAGATTTCTGCTAGTTTTGATGTGAAAATAACCAAATAATGGGAAAGGAGGCAGTGGTAACCAGCTGTTTGAAATTCTAAAGTTCTGACTGTTGTCTTTAAAGAAAGATTTTTTTACATTGAAACAGATTGCAGTGCAGAAATGGGTTTGTCCGTATGTATAA
Source organism: Synanceia verrucosa (assembly GCA_029721515.1). Taxonomy (NCBI): domain Eukaryota; kingdom Metazoa; phylum Chordata; class Actinopteri; order Perciformes; family Synanceiidae; genus Synanceia; species Synanceia verrucosa. Next base: position 15,253,012 of record CM056563.1, on the reverse strand, counting down.
ATGTGCATAACCGATGTGAAAACAGACCAGTACCTGAAATTACAAAATGTTTTACTAACAGTTGCTCCTTGTACACACACACACACACACACACACACACCCACACACACGCACACACACACACACCTTTTATGATGCTAAAGTAAGTTGTTTACATAATTGATTGACAACCAGTTTTTACATTACAAAAGTAGCTTTTATGTGCAAATACATTTATTAAATTTAAGGATGCTACAAATTACTTGTCCGAAACTACAGGTGCTAAGAATGTAGGAAGGACTACTAATAATACTGCAACCCAACCCAGAAGGATTTTAAAGTTGTAGAAGCAACTGAGCAATATTGATATTAACTGGAAAAAAAAATGGCAGCATCTATATTCATAAGTCCACAATCCCATATGACTGGAAACAAGACAGATGTTATCTTTCAACATGATTTAATATTCTACAGTCGAAACATCACAATACACATTTGCTTATTAGTAAATTATCTCACAAAACACATTCTTACTCTTGTTTTACAGTATTGTCTGCATTTAAAATTATCTTCAGGTTATTGTTAAACTATCTGTTGCTTAGCATGTTAAGCCCCAGCTGAAATCAAAGCAGAATTAATATGAGAGGCAAGCATCAAATTTAAAATTTAAACTGTATTAATATCAGATTGCATGTTGAATGCCTTGGCAAGGCTACAGATACACAAGAGAAAAAAGGTGAGAAATATAAAGGGAAGCCATATGGGACAAATCAGGGATAATAAGAGAAGAATGATAAAGAGTAGATTAGAGGGAAAAAGTAAGCGAGAAGAAGAAAAGAGGCAGGAAATGGATCTTGAAAAGAAAAGAGGAGGGGAAAATGGCAGAGGCGGTCGAGAGGGGTAAAGGTCAAGAGAAAAGTAAATGAGAAAAGAAAAAGACAATGAGGAAGCTGAGAGGGAGAGGATGAAGGAGGGGGAAAGGTCAGAAGAAAAAATGACAGATGGAAAAGTGTGATCAAAGAAAAGGTCGCAAAGAAAGAAAAGAGTGAAGCAAGCAGGATAACTTGGTCCACTTTTAGGCCATTACTGGTCTCCACCCTGCAGAACCTGTGTGAGTGGGTGGATTTAAGGTTAAAAAGATATTTCTTTAAAATAAAATGGCATTAGATTTCAGTCCTCTGCATTCTATTTCAACTCATACATTTTAACACTTAAGTTATGGAAATGGAAGACTCTTTCCCCTTAAGACTGAAAAGATATTTATCTCATCTCATTGTCAACTGCTTTATCCAGGATCGGGTCATGGGGACTGCAGCTCCAGCCGAGAACGCCATACTTCCCTTTCCTGGACCACATGAAACAGCTCATATATGTACAAATGAAGCAGAACATAAACCCTGTGTAACATTTCATAAATAGCTAACAATGACATGAGACTTTTATCATAAATTAAGCAAGATATACCCTAATAGCTAATAAAAGTAAGTATCACATACTGGTCCATCAATAAACACCTACTATAGGAGAAATCCCTATCATATGGAACAAGATATGAAAGAGAAAAAGAGAGAGAGAGAGAGAGAGAGAGAGAGAGAGAGAGAGAGATCATCACATGCATGCATAGCATAATTCCTTGTAGTCCTGATGTGGGATTTTAAACAACATACATACGATAAAAACGTAAGTAACTGACTGATGGCTGTGTTACCGTTTCTTGAAACACTGAGAATGGAGCGTCATGGGGAAAAAAAATGTTTTTATGTACACTACTGTAGATGTGCGTCAGTTCTGATCTCATGTTAGCTCTCAAAGGTCAGTGCAGTCTGGTCGAGGATGTAAGCTTCTGTCTTTGCCACATAAGAGTTAAAGACTTATATTAAATCACACACATATCTGAAATATATGTAGAGTTACATACTCATTCATTCACTCACACACACACACACACACACACACACACACACACACACACACACACACACACACACACACACAGGTAGACACAGCAGTCGAGTGCTACTGAATGCTTCAGGGTCTACAACTCCTCCCAACAGCAGATGTTGAACAGGCCTGATTAACATTAGGGGATATTTATACCATCGAACTGAGCAATACACTGCTCCAGGCTTTACAACGACCAAAACATATAACAAAAAACATACATAACATATTACAACATCCATCCATCCATCCATCGTCTATCGCATATACTTACATAGGGTCGTGGGAGGGGTGGTGATGGGTGAAAGGCAGGGTACACCCTGGACAAGTCTCCAGTTTGTCACAGGAGACACAGAGAGAGACAACCACTCACACTCACATTCACACCTACGGTCAGTTTTAAATTAGCCAATTAACCTAATCCCTATGTATGTTTTTGGATGGTGGGAGGAAGCCGGAGTACCCGGAGAGACATATTACAACATATGATATACAAAATCTAAAAAAGAACAGCACTGCAGAGAGTCAATACACACACACACACACACACGCACGCACGCACGCACATATATATGTGGAACGAGATATATGTACATATGCGCTGTACATAGTACATGAGGGTTTTAAAGAAGGGAAAAGCATTCGAGGCCTGTGTAATGGACCTACAGTATATGTCTTGTGTGCCTCCAGGAGCGAACATTTCACAGTCATTGTCCGCTTTGTTACGCTTCACCTAATAACTCCAACCTTCAGTCATGGATTAGACTACATGTGTGTGTACAGTACACAGAGCTAGTTGCCATTACAGCCAAAGTAATGTGGTTTGAAGCTAGAAGCTGAATTTGAAATAATTGGCTTCATCCAATGAAGCCTTACAAACCACGCATGTGGTATATGTTCACACATATACATATATTCTAGTATTTGTCAGAAAATGCACATACAATTATGCACACAAACGTCACACTAACACACATATGAGGAGAAGTAAGTGCAAAAAATGATTGAGAAAAGCATCATTTTTCTGTTATTATTGCTGTTTGTGAAATAGCTCAGCAGGTGGTTGTCGAAGCAGCTTCTCATTCACTGTGTGCACATCCACATGTGTGTATGTGTGCATCCTCCACCAGCGGATACCGCATCGCCAACCCTGTGACACCACGTCATATGATGCTCCCAGTGAGGCCCTGTCAGAAGTATGTATTAGAACCAAAACCCCAAAAAATAAATAAATAAAATGAGAGACAACATGGGGAAATGGAGGGGGAAGGGCGAAAGAAGGAGGCAAGAGCAAGGAGGAAGAAAACAGAGGACGAGAAGGACAAAAAGATTTGACAGGCTGTGAAGTTTGCTCATTAGGCATATTCCTCTGTGAGACGCTCACTATGAGTGTGTGTCAGCACTCGCACAGTGTGACTCGTGATTGTGCACAGGCTGGTTAGAACAACCAACAATGGTCAAGACACACACACACACACACACACACACTGCGTACTGAGACCTCCAGTTAAATGGCTGCAGAAAACAGTGCTGACACTATAGTGGTGTGGGTAACAAGATCCAAATATCTAAAACGACTTACATTACGACAAGCTATTTGGTCCAACCAGAGTACATTTCCTGTTTTTTGGTCCCATCTCTCTATGTCCCTTTGTCAAAACTTAAAATGATAATTAAAAAAAAAGCCTTTATCCATGCTGGGGAGCAGGCTCAAAATTAGGACAAGAATGACTGTCATGTTGAAATAATGTTATCCTGAATATGTAAGAAAATGCTTATTCAATATCACTTATGAATGGCAGCCATTTTAAATGCACAAGGCAAATCTCACCCCAGAGACTGTTGGTTGTATCCCTTCAGATCTGTTAAACGTGCCACGTTCAGTGATTAGTTACTCTCCCTACATGGTTTGGTTTGACACGCTGAGATGTCACAATGATGTCGTTAAATGTGTAGAACAATACAAGAGAATATATTACAATACTTTGATTAAGTGATCTACGTTAGGTTTGTTGTAGGATTTGAGACTTATGCCATTTTGACACGTAGGGCATTTTTGACACAATACTTCCAAATCTTTGGTATCCAGACTGTTGTGCAAGTTTGGTGTTGTGATACCTTTCTAGTGCTGAAGTATTGGACAAAGCCCAGCGTGAATAAAATGACAGCAGACATTTACTGAATGTAGACAAAATAAGTTGACTTTAAGTGCTAGTTGTCTTCCTATCTTCTTTTCAGCCAGTCCATCAATGTGATCAAGTGCATGTTAATTTCCAGGAGCCACATATTCAGGGTTAATGTAGGAGAAACCAAGGAACTCGTCCTGGTCCAGGTTCATGATGACGAGCTTGTCTGTCGGCGTCAAGTCCACCGGCATCTTGGTGAATTCCTTGTCAAAGTTACAAGTGTCCCGACGGTGCCTCTGCAGTAATTTATGGATGATTATGAAGGATAGAAGGTGTGAATAATTGAAGAGAAGGAGGAAAAATAAAAAAAATGGTCAGAGGAGAATGGGATGGATTGGACAGAAGAAGAAGAGAAAGCACTACTGTTAGATACAATATCATCTGCATAAAATCACATTTTCCTTTGGACTTTCCCTTTCTTCATGTTCAAGGTTCATTTACAGTTTATCTATGGTTAGTTACAGTCTTATTACAGTCAAGACAAATGAAAGGATGGATACCACTCTGTCTGTTCAATATGAAGCTGACAGCTTATCAAGACGTAAATTGGGGTAAACAGCTAAACCTTGCTATATCTGGAAGTGACCAAATCTCCGTAGTATGTGCTGGTAGGTGATATCTACATAGCTGTCCTTCCCTCTTTCCAGTCTTTGTGCTAAGCTAAGCTAATCAGCTTTATATTTATCATACAGACATAATGACATCAATCATCTCATCTAACTCTCATTAAAGAAATTCCACAAAATGTCAAACCATTCCTTAAAATGTCAAACTTTTCCACTTGGAAAGCCAAGTTGACGTAATTTGGGGCTGCTGAGATTTAAAGGATGTTTTCAGAAAAGCAAATGCAATGCTAATGTGAATTTCCTTGCCACATCATACATCCAGAAATCAACACAAGCCCACCAAATCTTTAATTTGTAACATACATGATACATGAATAAAAATAGAACACACAAAAGTAATTATAGTCATTACCTCATTTGATAGAAAGGCAATAATTGTCCCATAATCTATATCTTACAACGCTGTTATTGCTGATCTGGTCATTTCTTAAACTCACATACTATCTGCTCCAGGAAGTACTGTGCTTATAACATGTAGCATATAGAGTAAATTTAAAGTGCTGTCCTCGATTCAGAAAACTTTTATGTATTTCTTTCCCTTTATTTCTCATGGGAATATGCCAGGTTGTTTTTACAGCTCAAAAATAATCCTCCAACATGTCCACTGTAACAGGTACAAGACTACAGAAGACATAGCACACCAAATGAAAAAAACAGATGTGGTAAGCAATGGAGTGAATCTAAAAAAATGCTGCTTTTCTGAGGTTTCAACATCGAAAAATAGGACAGCAGTTTTTTCTGTCGGCCTGCTTTGCTGCTGCTGGTGTGTGGGTTTACATAAAAAAAATACAGGATCAAACACAGCACCCCTCCTCTTGTCCTGTCTCTGCTGTGATGGTCCTTTTTTATCCTATTTGTAGTCAGGACACAAAACTTTTGTGATAATGATTTGATAATTTTAAAATGGTACTTGCACCTATGGATGATGACAGATGAAAAGAAGATAAAAGATGGAGATGAAATAGATACATGTTAATGATGAAATGGGAGGAGAGATAGTCAGACGTGTCGTACCGTGAATAAAGTATGAGAAAAGTATCAAAATGCAGAGTGACGACAGGCAATCCTTACTAGAAAGATGCCAAAATGGAGGGGAAATAAAAATACATTCAAGGATAAAGTGGGAGAGAGAGTAAAGGAAGTGCAGATGAGAGTCTACACTAAGAGAGAAAAGATGCTAAGTGACACGAATGAGGACAGGAAAAGAGACAGAGAGTGTAGTACAGGCAACAGCTACTGAGACTTTGTGTAGGAGGTGAGGGAAATCTGTGTGTGTGTGTGTGTTACTGGAGGGTTTCTCCGGGGCAGGGAATTGTTAATGCTTGGCTCAGTTGGTGGATGGATGGAGGAAAGACAAGAGCGAGCTGGGTGTTAAAGATGGAGGAGCGTATGTTAGTGAGTGGGGGAGGGGAAGTTAGATGTGGTTAAAGCGAACGGCTGCCATTTGATGCATTGAGACTGATGTATTGTTGGCGAGTTAACTCTTATTGGGGCTGCCCATGTTGTATGCACTCATGGTGCTGGAAGGCTCTCTGTATAAGAGCAAACTCCAAAGGAAAGGAGTCATATCACTGCATACCATCTATGGCCTGAAGGATGTTCTTTTAAGAAGGAGAGGGATGTGGGATTGTGTGTGTGTGTGTGTGTGTGTGTGTGTACTGCTATGTGATTTAGCTAAAACTTGTGGAGCAAGATATGGTAGGGGCATCCCTATACTTCATTTCCAGGGTGCTTACGGACTTGTGATACCTGACAATGTGTTATGAAGATAATTTATACAGTAGATAAACATTTAAATCTATTTATTCAGCTACTGTCTGAGACTGGCTTTATGAGATCTGCTGTGTTGATGTTGTATAGTGTTGACATTAACATCTAATAAGCTTTTTTTTCTTTATCAGTGAATGACAAAAATGATTCAAATATGCTAAATATTTGCCAAACATAATGCCAAATCAGACTTCATAAGTAGAATATGCAAACACTGTGCCAGCATGAACTCACAAGAATATGTGAAATTAGGCTACCGCTATAAAATTCAGCGTAAGTTGGTAAACAATTGTACAACAAATTCCATTTGTTTTTGATTTATTACAAATACATTTGAATTGTCAGTCCACAAATGTTGGCAGTAGCAGTTATTGATTAATTTTTAATTTGAAGGACATCTGAGCTCTTTTGAATTTCTGGAAATATATTCTCACCACAAAAAGATCCTATTTATGGGAAACTGAGGTGACCAGAGTCATGTTGCAGACAGAAACAAAACCCACTCTTAATGTGCGTGGATTTGGGACATTGTGAGTAGTCTTTCTAGCCTCTGAACACAAAAACAGGTGTTTTCAGTTACTCTGCTCAGATTGAAGGCAGGTGGAGCTTTGATGAGTATCTATCTATAAGAATGCATGTATAAAAGTTATATTTTTCCCACCCTAACAGGTTCAACAATGATAATGGAAGACTAAGTCATGACAAGAGGACCAACCAACCAGATTAACTGAAAACACCTGTGTTCAGATGCTTTCAAAATAAAAGCAGCACAAAAGTCAGTGAAAATAATGTGAAATCACAGCTAGAAAGAATCACGAGGTAAAGTTGGATAATGAGAGCAGTTGAGGGAAAGAAGAAAATGGATGAACTAAAAGCAGGCCACATAAATATTCATATCACTGAGCACGTAGTGGTCACAGAGAAAACCACACAAGGGGCGATCTTAGAAAATCCACAATCACGAATACATCCACAAAGTCAAGAGTCTGAGCCTCTACCAACATGGACATTTGGCAAACACAAAGAGCTGAAGCTTGCCTGTTTCTGCTATTTGACAAGAGTGAGGCAGAGGAGTGTGGGGTCAGAAATGATGAGAGACAAGAGAGCGTTCAAGATCACAGGGAGCACAAGCCAGGGTTGCATCTCCTACCTTCATCTGCCAACTCTCCCATCGCCTGACAGGAGCTCCCTCCTTCCACAGGGACACACCTGCCACAGCTCCACCTCACGTTCCTGGGCATGATATCCACTACGCCTCATCTCAAGAGAAGCCAACGACAACACTCGTGCTATACTTTCCAAATGACATATCTGAGATGTAGTTTTATTAAATTTAGTTTATTTAACTTTGTCAATCCACAGTCCGTACAAACTCCTGTATGAAACAACATGTCTGTGATATTTTCATTTGGAGTCCTGAATAGTTCACTCAGTGTTAACATCATATAGCTTCAACAGGATGACACAGTGTGATGTGGTCAGATTGGGGAATACCATTATTTTATAAGTGGAGGTGGAAAACAACGCATTGAGGATCAAATTATTTTATAGGCCTATAGATGTTTGTAATATTAGGATGACTAACTCTACACCACAGTACAAAAACAATGCTTTTCATTCAGCCGACTGTCACTGACTGAAAATGAGAAACCTGCTTTTATTTACCTCTGTTTGAAATTCAGGACCCATTAGATGTGTTTCCATTCTGTTCTGTGCATCAGTCATGTGAGATAAATGGTCAGCGGGCAACCCATTTAGCACAATTCAAAGAAAAATTCATGCAAGCGTAAAAACTCTTTTGCTCAATTAAGAAAGTTTTATCAAACCACTTTTCCAGTTTCAAAAATCACTAAAACAAATGACTGATAAAGAAGCCCCCTTACTTACTGTGCTAGCTAACATCAGTTAAAATGCATCAACATAATACGGATAGGTGGTATCCATCAGCATCATGGTCCCTCATATGCTTTCATCATCATATCCTGAAGGAATATTCTTTCAGTCATTGATTGACATACTGTCAAAACGAAATGATTCCAAAACCTTGTAAATCCACTGCACCAAAGACCGTGCATGCAGTTATTTACCAAAGACACACAGATAAACTCACACACATACACACAGCTGCCAGGCATGTAGGCCAGCTCATAATGTGTTCCATCTCAACACGCTTCAATTGCAGTAAATGCTGTGAGGCAGGGAGAGACAGAGATATGGAGAGAGAGAGAGAGAGAGAGAGAGAGAGAGAGGGAGAGCTGCAGTAAAAGGACAGGGAGTGAGATAAATATCAGTGGCCCTTGGTGTAGATGTATAGATAGAAAGCTTGGAATACACAGCAGCATCAGGGCAGCACACAGTTGTTTTCCTGTGTTCCAGAGGCAGCGGTTTTAATGGAAAAACATGACTGAGTCTTTAATTTAGTCTTTGCCACTTTGTACCTCCCTTCCCTCTTTTCCCCTTCTGCTACTCCTCTTTTCTGCCTCCCTGTCTCCATCCCTCTCTCTCTCACCCCATCTCTTTTCAGTAACGAGAGGATTAGCGGGAGACGAGCCTATGTCAGCTGAGGATGCGGCGAGAGTGGGAGGCACAGAGGAAAAGGGGAGGTGAAGGGGAAGAGGAGGGCGAATGAAAGGCGGTATCGAACGCTGACCTGTTTTGGGCTGATAAGCACAGGCTGCTTTGTGCTGAAGCCACTGGCTTTAATTTGGGGGATGCAACATTTGGAATTAATTATCACACATACTCCAGCGCTGCTGCGGCTTACTGTGTACATGCCTATTACATCCACTCCAATGCAAACTTTATACAGCTTACTGTTACATAGGAGTTTGTGTTGCTGTTAGGATAAATTTGCATAAAACACAGCTGCACCACAATGTTAGTAATAAAGAGGAATGAGGGGAAGCATTCTGTCAAGAACTCCATGGGTTTTTTCAATGTAAGTGTAAATATAAATAACACCATGTACAATATATTGACTGCAGCAGTAACCTGGGGAATGCAGCCTTGGTTACAGAGAAGGAAGGTTCATTTTTTTGGTAATAAACAAAATGTTAATTAGAAAATGCACAGACCCCATAACCCAAAATATCGTATATATCTATAAAACAATAGCCAGTTTAGGTGGGACATGGATGTGATTTTAACAATGAAAAAAACAAATTTCCAAATAATCCATCTGACAACAGTTTAAAAAAAAACAAAAAGACCATGAAGGTTGAAACTCACTGGTTTTTGTCTTGTTTTCCATCATTAGCTTCCGTTGACATATGTAAACATTACATTGAGCTTGGGATAGTAAATGGTGCAAAATCCAGTAATGTCTATTGAAAGTTAATGTGCAGCTAGTCAGAGCAGCAGCGGCAGCAGTAGCTGGACTGGTGGATGGCGAGCAGCTTTAGAGCGGCTCAGCAGGGCTGTTGTGTATGTAGGCCGTGTTCTGCATGTTATTTTCTTGAAGTCATCAGACCTACGCCCCCCCCATCAGGGAAAGGCTCTTATGATAAGTGGCAGCCATGAAATATGCACAGCCTGTCGTAGCCGCCTGCCCTGCTTCACAGAGCCTCCATTTGCTTCCTCTGTCCCTTCTCACTACCTCGTCCTCTGTCCTCCCTTCATTGATGAGTTTTTCCCTTTCTCTTTCACCCTCCTTCCCTAATGTCTTTTCCTTTTCTTCACCCATTACATCCACATTTTTTTTTATAAATGTACACAATGAGGATCATATAAAAGACAAAACAAGAGTGAACACTCCCTAACACGTTCTTTACATCTTTTATTTTAACTATGTCTGTTTTTCCTGGAAAACAAAAATAATTTTGGCACATGGAAAGCATTGTCAAAATCATTTTTTTTTCTCCCTTGATGTATTATTTTTCACACACAGCAGTAGCTTGGATCACACCTTTGAAGCAATGCAGACACAGAAAACATGACTCTCCCTAATACTTTCAATGCATATAAATCCTAACTAATACAAAGGTAAAACAAAAGTATTTTTCATGCAGAGTCTGTTTGCTTCTCCTTCAGCAGGAAGGAATAAGACTTCTCCTCTTGTCATTTACAATACTGACCACAAGGTGTAAATATCAACATTTGACACAGTTCTATATCTTTATGCATAAGTATATAATTATTAAATAATATAATTATTTGTTGTTGTTATAATGCAGGAGACACTGAATGTAATACATACCAATAATGAAGGTACAGTATGACACAGATTTAGCTCTACATTATCAAGTCATAATAAACACATGGATGAAATGGATGAAGCGCTAAAGCTGCTCTCATCAGCAGTAGAACATTTAAGACTAGAGACAACAGTCAGGTCCAAGTTTATCAAGATGTTAAGACTGTCGCTAAATCAGTGACTCCCCCATTCATTAACCCAATCAAAATGTAAAATTACTTCTCTGAACAGGTCTCAATGCCACTAAAAATGCATGATGCAAACAAGGGAAAACATTCAGACGAGTGGTGAGGCAAATAAATGACAACAGTCTGATTTCTTGTCTTTCCTGATGGGATCAGGAGTTTACCATCTGGCCCGCTTGTAAAGAATCAAGAGAGCACAACCAGCCAGTGTCCTGCAAAAAGTCTCTCTTTCAGATGTTTCTGTTTTTCTGCAGTTTTCACAATTTTCATAATAATCTCTTATAATAATAAACTCTTATCCAAATTCTAGTCAAACTGTCAGGAGTAACACAAGTGTGTTGATAACTGCAACCATCAGACAACTCTAAGTGAAGATCAACTGTCCTCTGCAATTAAGTTGCAACAACTGCAACACCTTCATACTGCAGATATCATTTACAATCTTTATGATAACATCCTTTCAATGGTCACTCCCACCATAGATAACTACTCCAGTGAATGAACTGTAAGAATCTGAATCTTTTCCACTCTTAAACATCATAAGTTCACTACTGACAAACAACAGTGAACCTGCAGGGAGCAAAACACAGCTGAGTCCGTCTGTGATGTGAAACACTTCGGTCACTTACACACTATGTTAACTGCACTAAATAAGTGCAAATAAGGAACAGCCTTTCTTTCTTTCTGGCCTGAGTTTCATTATCTCATATCCTTTTGCATGTAAATTAATTTGAGTCCTCATCTGAGCCTTCTGAAGCGTTGGTTCAGCACCAATTCTACCTTCCTGTCAACAAGATTATTGCTAGCTTGGGAAAACGAGACAAAACACACGCACACGCACACACACACACACACACACACACACACACAGTCCTGCTCCAGAAGGTCTAGTTTTTGTCCTCATTTGCTGCTGCTGTACGATGGAAATCATTGCGCCTGCAGATGGCTACTTGAAAAATAACAATCACAGTGAGTCCTTTCCCACATAACAAAAAAAAGATTAAAAAAAAAATAGAGCTGCATGAAATATTGGTCCACTGTTTGAAATTCAGCTACTGGCTTCTAATTATTCCCGAAGAAATTTTTCCCAGACATCTTAACTTTTTGAGATGATCAGGTATCTTTTCAAAAACAGGAATCTGGGTTATATTTTAGTTTCCAGGCCATAGAAAGCATCTCTGGTACTGAGGTAGGGCTTTTCCAGGAGCTAATGAAGTGGAATACTGTATTTAATGTCAATGATAATTCAACACAAAGTTTAAGAAAACCAACCAAACCAAATGTACCCAGATTTCAGCAAGATTTGAAGCAAGCACAAATCATCTCTAGTACCACTCTTCTCTTGCTGACTTTAACTGACACTTAATATTATTACCGCTCATGTGATCAAAATTATGGCATGCTCAATATTACTAACAGGGGGATTCGTGGCTGTAAAGATGCATCTTTCGTGTCTTATACAGTGGTCATGTTTGTTGTTGGATCCTGGATATAGCCTGTTAATGCAACATGATGCAAGTCACAGCCAAACTATTCTTCACTTCCCTGGTGTCAACGAGTGATGAGCTGTGCGATCCACCTGCTCCTAACGGTCGGGTCCTGGATATTAAGCTGGATATCAGCTCATCTCATCCGTCTGACCCACCCCCAACCACACTCCCAGTGCAAAATACATGTGCAATATTACTGTTTACGCACTGGTTTCCACTGTGACACTTTTATTCCACTGGGACACTTTACCTATATATATTTTTTATATCTACCTCTCACTTTACTTATAGTTTATATTTTACTTTGTTACTTAGTTTTACTTTTTCTTACCATTATTTGTTGTGTATTGTTTATATACTGTATAGTATTGTAATGTGTTAAGCTGTTGTTTCATTTGTTTCGTCTTGTTTTGTTTAGTTTTAAGTGCCACCAAAATTTCATTATAGAAATACAATGACAATAAAAATCTTTGAAATCTTTGAAATTAATTTACAAAACTAATAACTTTACTGCCAGCAAAATATATTTGCTAATTAAATCCATGCTCTTATCTATCCTAATCATGGTTAGCTGTGACTGTTTTCCTGTGAACCAGAATATTTTTCGACTGGTGTTTCTGACCATGGGTGGCAGTGACGTGGTGCAACTATGTCACGTGTATGTATTGCTCAGGACCCAAGGAAGCACAGTACTGAATGTGAAGTTGTTTGTATGAAATAAAACACCAACACCACAGGCATGTTTAAGTGAGCGCTGCACTAGTCTGTTTCATGCATCTCTACCTTCATCTGTTCGGCTGAGCAAAGTGGATACAATACTGCTAGATATGAGTAGGTGCACACATTCTAAAGCAACTGTGAGTTTTCATACACATTACTCATTCATTCATATATAAATCATGCACACATATATGCTGTAAACAAACAGCCAGGTATCTGAATCATGCTTTTATAATACACACAGAAACTACCTGCTAGTCTCCTTCATTGCTTATATACTAGATAACAGAAACCGAGAGTATAAGAAGTACTATTATCTATTTAACTGACTCAAAGCCTATATAAAGACTACATTTCCCAACAGCATTTCATCCATCATGATCCCTGCGCTGAACAGCAAATAACACTTTTATAAACACACATTTAGAAAGCTATGAGGGCAGAGGTGACATGCTAAAATACTGCTGGGAGACAAAGTCCAAGGCTATTTATTGATATAGAAACTCATGCACAAGTATGTGAAGCATTCCAGTTTTAGGTAAGATCAGGAATGTACAGACACTATTATTATTATTACATACTGAATAAAAAGCACACCAGAAGTACAGGTTGGACTCAGAATGTGCTGGAATAGTTAAGGAATGTGTAACAGAAAAGTTAAATCACAATTTCCACCCAAAAAATAATAAATAAAATAAAAGGAATTAAATGTAATGCTGAAGCTATGTTACATGTGAATTATGCTGTTGTGGTTTTGTGTGTGCCGGCCAGGGGAATCATGACTTTACCACTAATCTCCAAAAAGGTTGTAAATTTACTGCATGCAGAATACGCCCCTACAAAAATTATGCATCTAGGGCTTTTATTGTGAAAGGTAAGAATGGAAGGAGTGGATCTGGTGTGCACTGCTCCCTACTACTCCCCAACAGATTGTGCTGCTTTTTCCCTGCATAACATTCATGTTTTGTGTGAAAGTATTCATGACAAACACAGTAGTTTGACAAATATATCGATGCCCTCCAGTGAATAAAGGCCTTAAACTGTATATTTCGAGCTGCACTTGAGTGCTGCACGCATTCAGGCCATTTCTGCTCATGGAGCCTCGGAATAAGCCGACACATCATCTAGGTTGCAGCAGTGTGAACAACAATGCGTGTGTGTATGTGTTATTGTGTATATGATATGACTATGAATCAGTTTAGGTCATGGCTTCTTAGTTGCTGTAACAGCACAAATCATTTCCAGGATATTTAAAGTCGATATGCATGTGTGTGTTCCAGGGTACACAGGGTTGATTCTGGGGAAAATGGTTATGCATATGTTTGTGTGTGTGTGCGTGTGTGTGTGTGTGTGTGTGTGTGTGTGTGCATGAGCTGAAATCAAGCCTGCTCAGTGGCAGTGGTGGTAGCAGTAGTTCCTGGGAACTCTGGGTTGATAAAGGAGAATCCCTGGAACTCGTCCTGGTCCAGGTTCTGAATCACTTCCTCATCAGGAGGGGTCAGCACCGGCGGGTGGCGTGTGAAAAAACGATCAAAGTTTTCGGCATCCCGTCCACACTGTTGAGGAGGATGGGGAGGGATGGAGGACAAGAAGAGGGGTGGATTGGGAAGGAGATGGAGAGAAACGGATGGATCGGGGTGGGGGGTAGAGGGAGAGGAAAACAAAAGAAGGGGAATGGCGGATTGAACCAGGGCGTGAGATGACATCACTTGAACATGGTTTCAAATATCAAAACAAGACGCCAGTACTTGGGGTGAGCTTGACTCGACTCTCATTGGCTAAAAGGTAATGTTGTTATTACCTTCAAAGTGATACAAAAATACCACTCTCAGGAGAGGATAAGTCAAGCACGCCCCAGGCACATGCTTTCCTTTTTCAAATATTTGAAACATATTCAACTCCAGTTTTAAACAGAACAAGGCCACTGAAGTCTCAAAACATCCTGCAGCAGTGCACTACGTTGGATTGGCTGTGCTGATGTGTAAAGTGGCCCCAAAGAAAATAACCAAAAACAATTTTCCTTAGTGATTCATGTCAATGTTTTGGTTGTAACACTTGGATTTAATTGGAATTTTTAAATAAGACTCAAAGGCTCAAAGTCATGAGATGATTATGGGGTAGTTGTGGATTAATTATGCTGTAGAGACCCGCTGAAATATGATAAACCAAATCAGACAACCAGCTAGTATGCAAAAGAGCAATGAGACTAACTCAGAATCTGTTTAGATATTTGTTCAGAGGCTGCATAATTTGAAAATATCTCCCATTGATTTTCAAGATATTTCATAATGCCCATTAGGTCATCATATCGACATTACATCAACTCATTAAAAGTGTTGATATTGAGAGCAGACAATCTAGCAACAGAAAATCAGCTATCCAATCAAACTCTCACCAAGAAGAGAGCAACGTCATATGACTGATTATTGCACAATTTACATTAGGTAACATTTGTTTTCTCAAAAAAAAAGGATTTTTTTCATTTCAGCATACTTGATTTCTTCATTCTGACCACTGGGAACGCAGAAAGAGCTTATATACCCATGAGATGTGCGTCCATTTCAGCACATAAAACAAGTTATTAACTTGAACACTATATTTTCACGACAGTGTGCCTCAAGGGGCCGAGCTATTCATTTTTTCCCCATCTCCGTCACTTCGCTGAGCTTTAATTAACACAACAAGGATTCAGTGTCCACTGACAACATCACCCAGAGGAAAACTACAAACTCATTAAATCTTTGGAACACAAAAACCAAAGGAAATTAAGGAAATTAAGCTAGACAGTTTATAGTTTGGGGTAATATGTGAAATGAGAAATACACCAGGGTCAAATTATATTTGCAGCTAATTACTTGCGTTTGTTTTCACCTGTTTGGGAAACCAGATGGGAAGAATTTGCCACATAGGGAAATTAAATAAATTTAGACGTATCAATTCAGTACATAACACCACAGCCAAGAATTTTTCAGTTGATCTGGTCAACATCTTATCAAAGGCTAATACTGTTTTAACAGCAGGAATGCAACTGGGTTTGGTACTGATGAAAAGCTTGCATTGTACTGCACTGTATTGTATTGAGTCTTGCAGATGTCAGGGTGAGATGTTATTGTGATTTTGTTTTGAAATAAAAGCTGTTATAGTGTGAGCTTTCTGTTCACAGCAGTGCACTCCAAGACAGGTTCAATTTGAGACTGAGCCTCAGAGCATGCAAATAATAAACAGAAACAAACATGAGTAAACTGTGAACACAGAGAGGACAAATAAACATGTGCAAGGACAGATGGGCTGATGCAAGGTGGCATTGAATAGTGTACAGAAGGATGGAGTCTTTAGGTGGAGGACGGATGAATGGATTGACGACACATTGCTCGATTGACAAACAGATGAATGATGATAATTTAAGACAAAATTTGTAAATGAATGATTGCTTGTGGCTAAACAGTGTGAAACTACAAGACCATAATCACAAACAGCTAAGAAACTAAGTTCTGACCAAAGCGCCACCTCAACCAGTGATGTGGATTTTGAGAGCATCAAACATCCATCATAAAACGCCAAGATGCACCACTCTGAAGAAAAACGCTTAGAGGTGTTTTTTAGTCAGAAATATAGGGAGCCCCTCTCCAAACACACAGACACTCCAAAAAAGATCAAAGAATCACCTTCAGATGCTAAACTGATCTCTAAACTTATCTGTGGGGTAAACTCAACGGTCCTTCAAAAAATCTGAACCTGTATTTGTTCTCAGAAGGAAGAAGAGAGAAGAGGTGAAAGACAAAAGACGTCAGAAAGATGAGATCAAACAGAAAGAAGAGGATGATACAGAAAGAGAGAAGAGAGGAGAAGAGATCAGACAACATATGTTAGTAGCCCCATCAGATGACTCAGCAGAAACAGCGTTAAAACGCAGCCAAGTCCTAATGGTGACCTCTAACAGGCACACAGGCAAAAGACACAAGGACCTATATACACACACAATCCAGGTTACACACACACACACACACACACACACACACACACACACACACACACACGCACACACACACACACACACACACACACACACACACCCCTGCGGCCCAAGACAGCTGCATGAAAAGCTCAACTCAGAAAACCTCTTCAGCAGTAGAGGGGCCTCAGGCTGTGTGTGTGTGTGTGTGTGTGTGTGTGTGAGTCACAGAACATGTGCGATGACGTCATTCTGACCAGTTATGATCAAACTAGTTTTGTCATAGAAAAAGAAAAAAAAGGCAAACACAAGCAAACACAGTCGTTTCAGGCCACTGTAGCTGTACGGACATCCACTGATTCCCTTGAGGTTTCTAAACTCAGTCTGACCCCAACAAAAGCTCTTCAGCTCATGCAGAATGCCACGGCACCAAACCGGGGGTGGCGATTTAGCTCAACAGCTAAACTAGTCCAAAATGAAAAAGAAAATCCTCACCGCCACAGTCTGACTGCTGTCACCAGTGTTATCTTCATCTGTCATCATCTTCCTCATCCAACCCACATTCACCACTGCATCTTTCTCACCATCGTCATCATTATCGACATATGTGATATTATCATCATAACCCCTGCCCTCATCACCACACATCCCTCCCCATCACTTACCTGTGTGTATGTCCCATACACAGAAGAAGGAAGAGACAGAAACAATTACACTGGAGGTGAAAAGATGAGTAAAATAACAGAAATAGAAGAACGATAGGCACTGAAGGAAAAGAGAGGAAATTAGACACGTTATCAGGAATTTAAACACCAAGAAGGATTAAACTCCTGGTCTCTGCTGTCTCAGGTGACTAATTAGCCCCTCGCATGGGGATTGTATCTTCTCATCTAGGGTCAAGTCTGGTTCAGCGGATTCAGACTTACAGCTCGAGGTTTGAATGGTGGCTGAACTTCTTTGTTCTCCAGTTTCTCCCAGTCCATGTAGCGGAAGAAGCTGTGCTCCCTGATGTCCCTCTCCCCCTCCGGACCACAGCCCAGTCTTTTCGCTGGATGCTTCGTCATCAGCTGGACGGACAGAGAGGAGACAAGAGGAGTGTTACTGTGCTTTCCGGCAAAGATGTCGTGGCTTCACTCCTCACAGGGTTCGGGTAAAGTCTTATTTTTCAGTTAGCTCCGTTAGTGGCGAAGGAGTTGGCTAGCCTGAATGCTAGCGGCGCATTACGCCTCCCGTCTGAAATCGGTTCTCAGTGGAGGAATGCCAGACCCTCTGTACGATCTGGTAAGGTCTGGTAAGACCAGGCTAGTGGTACATGAAAAATATAGGGATCACCAGTTATTGCAAATCATCCCAAGGGGAATATGAACGTGTAATTGTTATTTTTCAGCATAGACAAAAGTGGTAGACGGACCAGGCAACAGCTAGTGTGGATAAAAAGTGAAATGAGCTACTTAGTTATCTCCTTCATAACACCTTTGCTGGAGGAAAAATGAGAGCATGAGCATGATCATTTCAGGAAGTATTTTCACAAGCCACAAACCCTGACCACATTCAAGCTCCACTAGGTTTTAACACAAAATCAGCAACATTAACAGACATGCATGATTTAATTGCTTACAGGAATATGGCAGTGTAATAATAGTGAGATAACAGATAGCAGGCTCTTTAATTATTACATTTTAACGATGCGTGATGACTTGACTTGTCACATTTACATAAGATAAACTGTAGGGATAAAGATAAACTACAAGACAGGTCTGCATCAGACCTCAACAATGTGCTGCTACGATGCCCCGAACTTCCCCTTTGGCTTCATTAAACTTTCATCTCATTTATTCCCATCTCTTTTCCTCAGTACTTATGAGTTCTCCTCTAATTCATCGTTTAAAAATAAGCATCATTGCTATTCTTATTTCTTCAACTTCATATTTTCTTTCCTGCCTTTTAACCATCCTTCAGTTCTACCATCGATCTTCTTAGACAGCTCTTCCTGAGGACCAAATATGACCCACCAAACCACCGCCTGCAGATAAATGAATAACTGTTGCTGCCCCCCCCCCTTTTACTACGGCCATTTTCCAGAGGCATAATTAAGGACTGTTTATGATGTCTCTTCACAGAACAGCATCAAGGCTAGTGACGTCAGTGTGACTGGGAGTGTTGGTGGGGTGTGCCTCCCTCAGGAGGAGCAGTCATAACTCATTACATTAGAACTAAAATAACATTTTCTATGGGTCAGTCAACCTTAGACTGCGCGCGCGCACACACACACACACACACACACACACACACACACACACACACACACACACATAAGCATGCCTGTGTGTGCACACAGACACACACTCGTCCATAAACACACACACATAAATTAACCTGGACTGCAGAACGTCAACGGTTGAGTAAAGAAAATTTTATATAAAACAAACTGTTTGGAATATTTTCCACAGAAGTAATGATGATCTTTTCTGCCTGTGTTAATGTCTTTCCTCCTCTTCTTTTTGATGGACTCTAGCCTCAGAAAGTCAATATTCATTACTGACAAACATTGTTGAAGTTGATGTACATGTAGAACAGTTTCAAGGCGACCCAGTGAGGGGCACACTTAAAACCACACCTGTGCTTCAACAGTAGATTTGAAAAGAATCTGGCAAGAAATCCTGTGACTTTTGGTGTCTACCGTACGGTTACAGCGGTTAATTTCTTATGAAGAGAGTCTTAGTGAATCTGCTCTCTACCTCACAGCAGCCAGACCGAAACAGGTCACCGATTGCAGGAAGAAATATGCGACAACGACAAGGCGTACATGCTCTGGTCACTCAATACTAACAGGCTGCATTCACCATCTGGTAAAACTGGGCTTAGTTCCTGTACAACGATGGCATTTCTTTTATTTTCTGGCCTTTATTTCTATGCAGGCTGGCAGGAGAGCAAAAGTCATAATTTCAATTACAGGTAACATCATCATTTTCAAATAACCAAATATGTGCCAGGACATAAAAATGGGTCTTGTGTTTTTGCAGAGCAATTTAAGTTCCTGTTTTGGCATAAAAGAGAAAGAATGTTTTGTGGCTTGAATTATTTCCAATAATGTCATCCATTTATAGAATATAATGCCATCCCCTTTGAGCTGATTAGATACTCGAAGCCTTCACACAATAGCAGGAATGCTGTAATTCAGTTGTAACACTCTTATACTAAAATGACTCATCTGTCTCTAATTTGAGGGTATGAGAATCCAACAAACATGTGCACAGTCTTTTCTGGTTCAGGGTGTATTCCTGTTATCTCCTCCTCTGCTGTGATGTATGAAGCTGACTTGCCTGACCTGTCAAACAAAACTTCAACCATCACTTTCTCTGGATAATAAATACACTTGATTTTCACGCACTTGTGCTGCCAATTCATACTGGTGATTACACCATTTCTTCTTTTGCATCACAGAACACAATAAGAAATTGCATTGTAAAAAGGCTGTGTGTGTGTGTGTGTGTGTTCGTGCGCCTTTGAACATGTAAAGACATACTTGCACAATTACTCTTTGCTGTAGAATCATGTGGTTGAAGACATCATGTAGCTAACACTATAGCAGCATGTATTGCAGTGGTAGCGTAAACACGTGTGTTAGTGTGGCCCATTGCTGGCTATGAAATATGGATGCTGGTCAGGGCGGAAGCAGGGGAGTGAAAATGTCTCCGATCACTCCCTTTCCACACACGTGCTCGACACACTAACACACACGCAAACCACTGCACACACTACATGACCTTGGTATGGAAGCCTAGTTAGACTAAAGGAAATATGCACTTTGGAACATGGGTGGGGATACAGTTACGCTGTGCTGAAATGGGCTTCTTCCCAAACTACTGCACAATATCATTATTTGATAATGAAAATATATCTGACAATAAATTTATCTGTTAATACTAATAAAAGGTCATTTTTCAAGTTATAAGTTATTATTTCTTATTTTTCCCGAAATCAGTGGAAAGTCAAACAACCTTCTGTTATCATTTTTTTTTACATTATTTTTGGAGATTTTTTTTGCCTTTAATTGATAGTGATAGAAAAATAGTGCTGAGAGGGGGAGAGAGGACTTGACCTGTGTCTATCTGGATTTCTGCAAATAGACTGAAGAACAATGCAATGCGTAACTTAAAAACAGTGACACTGTCTAGTCTCACCAAATGCATGTACAGTGTAGCACTAAATTAGAACAACTGCTGTGAATAGGCTATTAAAACTACAGTTTACAGCACCTTCATGCTCACAGACTGCACTGAAAAATGAGCTCTACGTGATGATTTTTTTTTCTTTCTGAAAATGGAAATATCATGTAGCATTTGAAAAGGAAAGTTTCATGTCATCTTGATGTGCAGCGTGCACACACAGAGACACACACACACACACACACACACACACACACACACGGTCCTGCATTGAGTTAACCCAGGCAGTGCTGGGAGGGCGCAGTGGGAGCTGTGGGGGTGGACGGAGGCAAGCTTTCATGCTTCACTGAAGATCCACTGTTGTAGCACTACAACCCAGTAATCATCATTAATACATAACACAGCCTGTGTGTATGGGTGTGTGTGCATTGTAGTGAACACTGTCATCAATTTGCTTATGAATGTCTTTGCCTTTAAATATAGTGGGAAGACGCCATGCCGAAGTCTTAACTGCAGCTTGCACTGTATGCTCATGTCAATACATGTGTGATGGAGCTTCTATTAGAAAGGTATCTTTAATGTTAATGAATGAAAGTCTGTTTTTATATCTACAAATTCAATAATAACATTTTTTTAGTTACGTGTTTGTGCACGTGATACAGTCATGGAAAAAATTATTAGACCACCCTTGTTTTCTTCAATTTCTTGTTCATTCTAATATCTGGTACCACTAAACGTATAATACAATGAACACAACAAAAAATGCAGCTGGTCACATAATACTTTATGTCCTATTTGACATTCTTAAGTTTAATTGATTCCCAGGGTATATAAGAGGCCATTTCATGTCACAAGCAGCACTGCACATGCAAAGGCCTAGAGTGGTTTCCTGCTTACATTCAAGCCGTAGCACAACTCAGAAGTTGTCAGCTCTCACATAATGCCTAAAACAAAAGAATTATGTGAAGCAACAAAGGCAGCCATCTTGGCACTGCTGGAAATTGGCATGAGTGAGAGACAGGTAGCGAAAAAACTGAAGATCTCCAAGACAGCAGTTCATTCCAACAAAAAAAAAACAAGCTGAACATGGCACTACCAAATTGCTACCTGGCCGTGGCAGGAAACGTCTTTCTACCCCACGAGATGACCATGCACTCATCCGTTCCTGTGTCAGGAATCGTCGTCAGACCTCCAGGGACCTTAAAAATGAGTGGGCACTGTCGAGAAATGTGACTTGCTCGGCAAGGACAGTTCAAAACCGACTTGTTGAAGCTGGTTTGAAGTCACACAGAGCACGCAAGAAGCCCTTCATCAATGAAAGGCAGAGGAAGGCCCGGTTACTCTTTGCTCGAGACCACAAGGATTGGACTGTTGATGATTGGGCTAAGGTTCTCTTCAGTGATGAATCCAATTTTGAATTGATGCCCACTCCAGCCAACTTACTGATTAGGAGGAAGCCTGGAGAAGCTTACAACCCAGACTGTCTTGCCCCTACAGTAAAACATGGGGGTGGATCAGTCATGATCTGGGGTTGTTTCAGTCTGAGTGGAACAGGGCAAATGCAG
This sequence comes from Synanceia verrucosa, assembly GCA_029721515.1. Classification (NCBI taxonomy): domain Eukaryota; kingdom Metazoa; phylum Chordata; class Actinopteri; order Perciformes; family Synanceiidae; genus Synanceia; species Synanceia verrucosa. The sequence continues at coordinate 15,230,237 of CM056563.1, read as the reverse complement.
TTGTGTGAAGGCCGAATGAACCAGGTCAAGTACAGGACTACCCTTGAAAACAGTCTTCTTCCATCAGCTGGAAAACTCTTTCCTGCCTCGAATGACTGGATTTTCCAACAAGACAATGCCCCTTGCCACACGGCAAGGTCAGTTAAAGCCTGGATGGAGAACCACAACATTCGCACCATGCCTTGGCCTGCTCAATCACCAGATCTTAATCCAATTGAAAACCTGTGGAAAATCATCAAACTCAAAATGGAGAACCACAAGCCCAAAAACAAAGAAAATTTGTTTGAATTTGTCCAACAGGAATGGGCTGCTGTGACAGCAGAACAATGTCAGAAGCTGGTGGAGAGCATGCCAAGACGCATGGCTGCAGTCATCAAAAACAATGGTTATGCAATCAAGTATTAACTCTTGTGTGTATCATGTGTTTAAAGCAAACAGAAAAGAAAACATGGAATGCTTAAAAGTAGTGTTTTTGGCGGTACAATGCCATAGCTATTGATGTAAGAATTTAAGTAATTTTGGTTATTATCAAGAAAACCATGGAAAATGAATTATCCTTAGTTCTTAAATTAAACTCTCATGAGCTATTTTTGTTGTTATCATTATAATTGTCCAAACAAATTCTTTAGTTGAGCCAGGCATTAAAACTAACAAGAAATTGAAGAAAACAAGGGTGGTCTAATAATTTTTTCCATGACTGTATATGGTGCAGTCAGAAGGTATTCAGACCCTTTTACTTTTCAAAGGTGCTAGGTAGAAAATAGTCTTAATTATTATTTCGATGAAACATTTTAGTTTTTGCTTTATAGTAGATTTGAGCCCCCTGCTGGTGGTAGGAGTGATCACTGGATTCTCATTTTTTTTTTTAAATGAAATTAAAGCAACTTTAAAATCAATTAGAAAACATGTTGTACAGTAATACTGTCATCTGTGATGGGACAGAAGAAGAGCCCAGTGAGTGGAGTGTGGAAGTATTTGCTAGTTTGCTACCCCTTTGTACATTGTGGTTATGGCTGACAAAAGTTAAAGGTCCCATATTATACACTTTTTCGGCAATTTCAGACGTCCAGCAATATTGTATTCAAAGTGTAGGCTCGTTTTATAGAGCTCTGCTGAGAACAGGCTGTTTCTGTGTCTGTACCTTTAAATTTTCCTGAGCTGTATCTGACCACGCCCCCTCTCTAGATAGAGGAAGTGGCTCTTTCTCCCCTTACCGGGCGCTTCTGTTTACTTATTGGTGTGTACTGGCAGTGGCTAAAGAGGCTACTGACGTTACTCTGCAGTGCACGGACAGCACCGTTAACAGTAGTCAGAGTCACCCAAATTGCAAATAAGTACATAACATTAGCTTCAAATGAGCCTTGTGCTCACAGAGCTTATGTTGAATATCTCCTGATATTAATTACTCAAGGACACAAACGTTAGCACTGCAGCAATCACAGCTCCATTAGAGGAAGTGCTCCGTCTGTAAACATGTCCCTGTAGCGTTAGCAGTACAGCTAACGGAGCTAGCTAAGATGATGATATACTACAGTTAGCTGCAGTGCTAACCGGGCTAACCGGAGGACTGCTTTGTAAACATGGGCCCATACAAATTATACTTGGCGACACAGCTGAAGTCCCTGTAGCGTTAGCACTGAAGCACTGCAGCTAACAAGCTAAGATGACAATTATACCACAGGGGAAATAAAGTACTGGGAAGATCTGGACTGTATAGAATACATTATTCTATGGTGGAGCTCAGCTAACCAGAGCTCCGTAAGAGCTGCAGCGCTAACCCAGCTCCGGAGCTCCGGAGGACTGCTTTGTAAACATGGGCCCATACAAATTATGCTTGGCGACACAGCTGAAGATGAAGCATGGATCTGCACCAACTGTCCAGGACACTACAGGCGTGGAAGCTGTAACTTAATCCATTTTGTGTTGCTTTATTGTGTAGCTCTACTTAGCACGATGGCCTCTAAACATGTCCCTGTAACGCTAGCACTGCAGCTACCGGTAGCTTCAGGGGTACCAGCTACCGGAGGGTAGCTACAGTGCTAACGTTACAGGGATATTTTTACACTGCAGCTACCGGAGCTACCGGTACCTCCAGAGAGTAGCTCTTGGTAACGTTAGAGGAGGGTCATCTATCCAGGGGGGAGGCTGCCTCAAAGACAGTGTCCTCTACTGGTGGGAGGGGCAAAACAATTGCTGTCATCAACAATTGAGAAATGTTCAACTCGCCTGTTTCAGCACACATTGGCAAAGAAGAGGAGCAAGCAAGGGAAGGAGGTGACTTTTTTTTACTCCTGGGGCCTCATTCACAGGCTATGGGGACACATAGTACTGTTATACTACCTTTATACCTTTATACTACCTTAAAGTGAATTAGGTGACCTTTAACAATAAATAATGTTCTTAGGAATAAATTTGCCTCCTGCATGAACTATGAAAAGACAAACACACACACACCCACACATGCACGCGCGCACACACACACTAGTCCAGTCCAATAGAGTCAGGACATCATTTGGTACTGGCCAGTCTATTCTGAAGAGGAGTTTCCACAGTCAACTGAGCACACAGCACAGACTGAGGCTATTAGAGAAGTGCAATATGTGTGTGTGTGTGTGTGTGTGTGTGTGTGTGTGTGTGTGTTTGAGAGAGAAAGTACAATGAAAAAGAAAAACAGCAGCTTAACAATGAAACACTGCAGAGAGAAGGACGGCAAAGTAGAGACAGATAGAGAGAGAGAGAGAGAGAGATGGAGGCAGGACAGATAGTGAGAGCGGACAATGTTGTTTCACTCCAAATAAATGTTCCCCCACAATGGTTTTAATTATGCAGATAATTCAGACATCCCCTCTCTGCCCCTTCTCTTCCTGCTTCTTCTTATTCCTGCTTCCTTCCCTCAAACACATTTATGAAGCCCTCCCAGTTCTCCCTTCTGTGAATGAGGGACAGTGTTTGTGTGTGTGTGTGTGTGTGTGTGTGTGTGTGTGTGTGTGTGTGTGTGTGTGTGTGTGTGTGTGTGTGTGTGTGTGTGTGTGTGTGTGTGTGCGTGTGTGTGTGTGTGTGTGTGCGTGGGTGTGTGTGTGTGTGTGTGTGTGTGTGTGTGTGTACTCACCCCTTTACAGATAGCGACAGCCTCCTTGGACATTGACTTAGGATAGGAGACATGATGCTCCATAATGGACTGAAATAACTCATCCTCATCCTCACCATCAAATGGAGGCTGGAGAGGAGAGGAGAGGAGGAGAGGAAAGGGAGGAAGAGAAGAGAAGGAGAGGAGAGGAGGAAAAGCAGAGGAGAGAAAAGGACATTTACACTGAATCATGAAAGCTTTTTTGTCTGAACTCCTCAGAAACAAAACACCACAGGCCTGTAATGCTCACAATATGCACTCCAAATGAGATAACCAGGATTTGCAAATGTCACCTCTCTTCTAACAATTATTAATTCCATGAGAGAAAAGGTGGTATAATTTAATAGCTAACCTTTGATTACACAATGTCACATTTTAAAGGCTACGATCATGAGTGCTTGTTTTTTTTTTTTGTCATATTCAGTCATGAATACAAATGCTGTTGACTGAGGAGTTTTACTTGCTGGTTACCTGGTTAAGAAATTTTATTTGTAAAACTCTGATGCACACAGACTGACCTGTCCAGCCAGCATCTCATAGAGCAATACTCCAAAGGCCCACCAGTCCACAGATTTTCCATACGGTTGGTAGGCTATGATCTGAAATATGAGACATGTCAGAGTTCAGGAAAGTTGCCGACATCACTTAAATCACAAAGCAGGAATACTGATTAAATACAAGCTAAAATACCTTAATGTATAAAATAAAATGGTAATAAAACAGTTTTTTGATCAATCAGCTACAGCGACCAGAACACATGCACTGCTATCATTCACACACACTCTACCTCAGGAGCTATGTAGTCTGGTGTTCCACAGAAGGTCTTGGTCGTGACTCCGTCATTCATATTTTCTTTACACATGCCAAAATCTGCTATCTTAATGTGACCCTCACAGTCCAACATCACATTGTCCAGCTTCAGGTCTCTGTTTGGGGGGGAGCACAGCGTTAAGATTAGTCGACACACAATTCACAACCCAACCTTTATCTGATCCCCTGCAATATCTGATGAAGCGCTTAATCCAAGAGGTCGAATAACAGTTACACTAAAGAGGATGACTTACTCTGCTTTGCAGTTGAGAGGCCTTCATCATTCGTGGGGGCGGATTCGCAACATGATATTATAAACAGCAGGAACCAGTTAATTGTAGCTGAAGTCTAAAGGTCAAAAACCTACTTTTCTTCTGTGGCTGCTGAGGGTGAGGTAAGTCCTGTTCCATTATTACAGATTAATATGCGTTATATGGTTCGAGAATTTTCCTGCAGGAGTCTATTTCTGCAGTGCTGATGTAAAAATGTGGAAATATATGGATAACTACATAAAAGAATAAATAATATATAAAACAACATTATTATTTTTTATTTATTTTCACATGTATTAGTCATTTTTCTTTGTATGTATATATATATATCATATTTCCACAATTACTTTCTTATTCTTTTAGTTTTACTTTTTTATGGCTGTCCCATGACACTATAGGAGTCAACCTTGTTTTTGTACAAAAGAAAAAGTATACATCCAAAACTGCAGACACAACTGAGACGCAGATCTGTTACAAAGTCCCTGCTTTTCAAACATACAACACAAAACTAAAAATATAGCCTTTAAAAAATTGAGAATCTTCCAGGATACATTTGGTAATGGTATTTGGTAATTAGTTATCACCGTTATTATTAGTAGTATTTGTTACATTTACATTTACATGCTGTCAGGTGAAGGTTACCTGTAGATGATGCCCTTTAGATGCAGGAAGAACAGACCAATGGCGATCTCCGCAGCATAGAATCTACACACACAATGGGAAAGAAACACAACAATTAGAAAGAGTCTCTGAGAAAGGACAGGAGGAAAACAGATGGATAATTTGTGGGTGTGCATAAAAGGTCAGTGCTGTCTCTTCAAGGCCAGAGAGCAGCTGATAAGATCAACAGGAGGAGTCCGGACACAACCACTATGCAGTCGACTACATTGTGTGGGCGTGCGCAATCAGTGTCTGTTTGTAAAGTTTATGTTGGATGTTTTATCTGTGTTCAGCGTGACGACCAGATGGGCGTCACCGCAGCAGGAAGTGGCTTTAGAGGCTAAAAATCCATCCAGGAGTACAAAGGACAAGAAGACAAAAGTTAAAGGCGTCATCATCTACGGGGCAGAATATCCTGACTACTGTCTGATAAATAAATTAAACAGAGTAGAACAAGTCGATGGCCTTAGATAAAAGAGTTCCTCCCTCTGTTCGACTTGCCCTTCAGCAGTCTAAACCCTCCGCCAGAGGGAAGAAACTCTAATTCCCTATAAAGCAGATGAAGGGCAAACTCCTCCACGGCTCCCGCTTTCCCGACAACCTGCTTGTCAAATATGTCAGCCTGCTGGTTTGACTTGACACCAGTGATCTCGCCAGCCACCTTAATTATATTCTGCAGTTTTGGAGGTATTCTACCACACACTGAAAACTCGCAGGATTACTTTCATTTCTTTGAAGTTGTTCAGAGCAATGACGTGCATCGGGGCAAACAACACATTTCACCTCTAGGCACTGCTCATCCATCACCTAGCCCATCAAACCGCTGATGGCTTATTCAATATGATTTAAAAATAACATGATCAAACTGTGAAACCAAGGTGGTCTCATGAAATATTTGTACAAATTACAAATATTGCACTATAATTTATATATAACCCACCTAATTCGGACGCTGCGTGACGTTCGATGCAGGCTGCTCTGTCTGTGAAAATATGTCGGCCGTTCCTTACATTCTTGGTGGACATTCCTTACGTTTTCAGTGGAATATGTTATGAATTCAGGTGCGTTTTAATCACATTAAAATATGCATTTTATTTCCAGAAGCCTAACCCTGTAATCCTATGCCTAATCCTAACCATCACTGGAAGTGCTGTCAGGGCATATTTCAATGCCTATAGTAATGTTACGGTTTCCACTGACAGTGAAAGGAATCTCCGGCAAAAAAATTTTAAAAGGCTGTCGCTTCCGGGTTCTCTTCTGAAGCTCACACATGCGCTGATTGCTCATGTTGCGGGCATTCGTATATGCACGAAAATCTGTGCCTTACTTTTCGTATGACATCATACGTCCCGCTTCATGAGAATATGTTGGTGAAACACCTACAAGCATAGGATTAAGATCTTGTGTTATGTTGAGAGAAGAATGAACCTTAGCCTTTGTGTGTGTTTGTACTCACACAGCATGGGGCTCTTTGAACTTGCCGACCTGTTGAATCTGATACATGAGATCTCCTCCATTTATGTACTCCATGACAAAATACAAACGGTCCTGCAGAGAGACAGAGGGGCAGACCCAGAGAGAGAAGTTATAAGCTACTTCTACAAGCAAGGTCACAGAGAAATGGCATGATAGAGGGGAAAAAGTGTGACACTGTAGAGATAAAGAGACTGGTCAGAGCTAGATGGAGCGAAGGGTCAAGATGGGTCAATGAGAGAAGATTAAAGGAGAGAAAAATGACAGGCAGCGAAAATAAGGGGGCAAAAGATGAAGAAAGAGAGAGAAAACAGTGAGAAAGTGGTGATCCGGTTGTCGACCAAGAAGTCTTCAACTAAAGAAACACAGCAATTCAATTTAAGAAATAATTCTCCTCCATTATCTGCGGAAATTACCAATAAGGTATAGTGTGTTGGGAGAAAATGTGGGTCTTTGATGTGTGTCTGTGTGTGTTAAAAGCAGTTGTTGCAATGTGTGTTGTGTCTATACTATATGTGTGGTTATGATGAATTTTAGTGCGGACAGTTTGGTGTGTGTGTGTGTGTGTGTTATTACTGCCTGGTAAGCCCTGTATATATACGAAAGCCAGCCTCTGGTCAGAGAATTAGTGCTGAGGAGGATTAACACACTCACTTGTGGTTTGTGTGTGCATAGAGCAGGTCAACTTTATTGGTCTGGCCTTTAACCAACACGTTATGCACACTGATCAATGGAAACATGTACGAACAAGTATGTTTATGTAGCGTGTGAATGTAAATGACTTGTACTGAGTGTTAAGTGGGAGACCAGCGAGCTAAACTGACTCCTCAGTTGACTCATCTTTAGTGTAATATGGATTATACATCAGAAGATGAACATGAATCAAATATGAACTCAGCCTGTGCATCCCAGCTGTGAGCTGGTGACAGCAGGCAGGGAGGCTGCTGTTCAGACCACAGTGCTCACCAGCAGCGTGGCTGTACACTTCAGCAGGACGCCGCTCTGTGTCTGCTCTCAGGTTGGATATAATGTGAAGGTGTAGGGGTCTGTGAAGGACGTCAGTTTGGCAGCAATGAATGTAAAATGAAAATCTTTTTGGTTTCCAGTCAATGTGCATTATGTGTATGCAACCAACCAATCATACATCTTACAGAACCTTCAGCTAATTAATCTCTACAAAGTGCAGCAGATAACACCTTAAAATGTTTTTGTACAGTTTAAACAAACGTGACAATAAGTAAATGTCAATGAGTAAAAAGGTGGATTTTGTTACCTCCTGTTATCCAGGCCAGCTGTTTCTCCCTGTTTCCTGTCTGTATGCTAAGCTAAACTAATTATTTAGCTTTATATGTAAAGATGATAACAATTTACACTCGGCAAGAAAATGCCAAAACTAACTGGTTTAACATACAAACAATGGAGCTGTTGTTTTTAATAAGATATAAGACTTTATGCGATATTGTAATTTTTTTTTTTTTTTTTTGTGAAATTAAGCTCGCAGACCAACCATGCTCTGGAAAGTTGAATGCAGCTGCGTTAAGAAAGGAGGCTTTCCAGCCAACGCCAGCACTCTCTTCTCCACCATGGTGCACTCCACATCATCATCCTGGATCACAACGTCCTTCTTCAGGATCTTTATGGCGTACAGCTCCTCTGTCGTTTTATACTCTGCCAGCATCACCTAGAGAGGGGAGACATGGGAAATAAAAGGAAGAACAAATTCATCAATATTCAGAGACTTTATGGCACACAGCTCCTGTTGGAAGAAAGAAGGGTGCAAGGAAGAAAGGAAAGAAAGAGGACAAGGATGAGAGGTAGGCAGGTTAATAGATGGAGGAGGAGGAGTGGAGTGATAAAGGAGTGTTTCTCTGACTGTATTGTGTGAGATGGTCGAAGTAGAAATAAAGACAGTGAGGACAGGAGTGAAGGAGATTCATTATCTTTCAAGATGTCAACTTGAAAAAAAGAAAGGCAGGACGGAGGGAAAGAAGGTGTTCAACGGTAAAGTGTGATTGCGACTCATTCTGTGTGAGACAGGTCTAATAAGATCTCACAAACTGTCACAGACTTCAACATTGAGGCATGTCAAATTGTGAGATACAGTAAATGTGTGGTAAATCAGAGCACCAAGATGTAAATAAAAATAAGAGTAAAGCATCATCCCTTTGTGCCCTTCTTTCTTCTTCGTAACCTAAAAAAAATGTAGCTTGGTATTTTATCCGACATCGTATTTTTTTGTCATTTTATTCTTATTCCGAACATCTTTCCGAACAAGGACAGTCCGGTCTAGCTTTGCAACCACTATTGGAACAGCAGGCCTGCTAAACTGTGGATTTCTCCACACGCTGAAGTGGTGCTCGTCCTCTTTTTCGCTTTTCAGTGAAGTGAAGGCAGAAACGAGATCCATGGCATAACGATTATGGAGAATGATTCATTAATCGTCTGAAATCTTTGGTTGTCGATACAGAATATTAATCATGCAGAGTGCAAATTATTTGGCGTTTCTGTAATATTTTCACACTGTTCAGCATTTCTTTGCCCATCATAAACATGAGGGAGGAAGAAAAGTAGAAAATAAAGAGTTTCTTTAGAGTGTACGGTGTGGGGATGGGGTGGAGATAAAGGAAGGTAGATGGGTGAGGAGAACAGGATTAAAAAAAAAAAAGAAATGGAGTAAAGATTGAAGGAGGAAGTGAAGGGTAGGAAGAATGGCAGCGAAAGAGATTGGCAGCAGTCAAGCAATCCAGAATCCCATTTGTTTTAATTGCAAAGTCTGGGAGCACATCTGCTTGTGATTACAACAGTGAGGCGCGTGCACACACACACACACACACACACACACACACACACACACACACACACACACACACACACACACAACATGGGTGGTGGTTTCATAGCAGCAGTGTAAAAAGTCTTCTAGTCAAGGTCAGGCTCATGTCGCTCACTAATGTCTCTAACAGAGAAGTGAATGTTTCAGTCTTGTCTTCCTCTCTTACACTCGCCTCTCTTTTTTTCATCACCATTTCTTCCCTCTCATTTCTCCGTTTCCTGCTTTCTTCTTGCTCTCTCCAGTCCTCATACCTTCTCTCCTGAAGAACCCAGGAGCTGCTGCAAATAGCAGGCGAAATGTAGGTCAAGTCTCAGCTCGCAGGTCATCTCATAAAAGTTGCAGCAGGCTTGTGACCAGGTCATAAAAGTTCAACTCACTGGATGGAAATCTATACGGGAGAATTATATGAGCAAGTGTAACTGTCGAAGGTGTCTGAGCTGTGTGGATAGCAAACCTTCACTGCCTCAGAAAGTTCAGAGAGCTCTGAAGCTATATGAACACTTATTTGCTTTTTTCTGGAGAGTTAGATGAGAAAAGATATGACTCTCATATACAGTATGTCAGTTTTGCTTATTTAAACAGATATAAAGCTTTATATCTGGGCAACAGTAGCTCAGTCTGGGCTGGGAATCGGAAGGTCGCCTGTTCAAGTCCAGGTCGGACCAAATGTGGAGAGTGGACTGGTAGCTGGAGAGGTGCCAGTTCCTCCTTCTGGGCACTGCCGAGGTGCCCTTGAGCAAGGTAGCAGCCCCCAACTGCTCGGGGCGCCTGGATAAGGGGCAGCCCCCTCACTCTGACACCTCTCCTCCAATGCATGTGCATGTGTTTGTTTCATAACTTGTGTGTGTAATGTGCAACTGAAAAAATATATACTAACAGAGTGAAAAAATGTAATTTCCCTTGAGGGATTAATAAAGGAATTCTTCTTCTTCTTAACAGTACATTCCCAAAAGCTGATTTTGTAACTGACTCTTTAAGAAATGTCAATGAGGAATATGACATGAATATTGTCTGAAGGAAAGACAGCATTCACAATAAAAACAATATATAGTAAGATAATAGCAAAAATTTTCCATGCTTCACAAAGAACATTTTCAGATCCAGGAAAAGGTAACTTATGTAAATTATCAGCACAGATAGAGTCTCTTTTCCACGTGTCAGACTGCTCTGCTGAACCCAGTCGACTGACTGCAGAGCCTTCCTCTTCCTATCACTCTAAAACTAATAAAAGTACTTTTTTTATCTTAAAACAAGGGAACAGAGAACAGGCAAAAGCGGCTGAGCTTCACATTACATGGCTAGCGTGGTGTGTTTGTAGTTCCCACGAGGCTAATTGAGTTTTGGGACCTCAACAAAGGATCTTTCTTCCAATCGTGTTTCATATTAAAAACTTCTTCCTCCATTTCTTATGTTAATTTGCATAAAACACTGGGTGAACCCAGTGACTAGGAAATTTTGCAACTGCTCAAATGCTCAAGCTGATTTGATTTAATATACCATTCCTAGAACATATCCTAAAAGGATGACTGTGTAAAGAAAACACCACAGTGCACGGACATGTCTGTGAACAGCAACATGTGCAAGCACAGTGTCGATGAATGCCGGCTTTATGATGTAAATGAGAACATTTCCTACTCATTATCCTTTCCAAGTACAGAGCAATATCAGTGACCTTATATCCACTTCATATTTTTACCCCCTAAGAGATGTGGAACTTAGCAGCTTTGCCGTTTATGCCATATAAATATTCAGGTATGATAATGTAGAGAGGTTATTGGGGTTTTGGATACTACAGGGAGTGCAGCACAGATGGACAGAGATACAGTATGCAGATATACAGCCTGCGTGTGTGTGTGTGTGTGTAAATGTGTGTTTGTAGGTTTGCAGGGCTGCCACAGATAAAGAATGTGCAATTCAATCTTTCAGCATTAAAGTTGACATACCTGTTGAAGTTGCTGTGGTATGCTTTGATTAAAGCAAGTGTAAAATAAGGGTGAGTGTGTGTGTGTGCGTGCGTGTGTGTGTGTTGGTGAATGCGTGGGCTAATCCCATATGGTGACACTGTGACTCCATGTAAATACAAACTTGATAAAGTTGAAATCACAAGCAAGGACACCATCTGGCCCAAAGCTCATTTTTACGCAAACACAAGGACAAGACCAACACAAGAGCAATGACACACACAAAAGCACAAGGTTTCATCTAAAATCAAAAGATTCACAGAACACAAAGCAACAACAGGAACTTTTTGGCATCATTACACGATATCCATATATTGAAGAAGACAAACCTAAGCATCCTTTCAGACAGTCCCCTGGTGCCTTTAGCTTCTAATTTACATTTCAAGGTTATTTTGGTTCATAAACTGGCTATTCTGCTACAAACAGTCACTATTGGCAACGTCCTTTTAGCCAAGAAAGTTGTTCAGGGTCATTTGACAGAAAAGCAGTCCTCAGGATATGAACTGTCAAATGTTGTAAATGATGCCACAGCGTTTTCTCTGCTGACCTTGCAGAGTGAATTTAAACCAGGGAAAACAAATGAATTTACGTTGCATGAGGCAGCTCTGTGCTCTGTTGTCTCATTTTAAAACATCACATATCATATAGCAGTCCGTCCATCCAACACATCGTAACTGTCTTAAGTAAAATTCAGTTTGTATTCCTACATGAAAACAGGCTTTGATGATTTTTAGTATTTAACAGACCTTCACATATCCACGTCACAGTTGCATGTGCTAGCTGTTCCAGGCACATGACCCAACAGTTGCTAAATGTTTGTATTTTTTGTCTTGCTTGTTTTCACTGGTTTGAAGAAAGTGTGCCTCTGTTGGTAAAAGGAGTCATGTACTTCAGTGCAGTTTAGCAACATTTTAATAAACAGTGTGATGAGAGCTGTGGGCTGGTTGCTGTGGTTATGAAGGCAATTAAGGAAAACAGTTTTCAGGTCCTTTGTAGGTGAATAGTGACACTGATCTTAACTTCTGGTTGCTACTGCTGGATAAAGTCTTATCCTGTTTGCTTCACCCAGCCCAATATATTAAACTAGTTCTCAAAGTTGGAAATGCATGTTTGACAAGGTCATGATGTTACACTAACCTATAGCTAGCCAACTAAGGTTTGAGTGTGTAGTATAACATCCATATCAAATCCATATGAAAATCCTGCTTAGTCTAATAATATGACAAAAACCAATATCCATCACCATGACTGTTTTGTTGTAACAAGACTAGCTGAGCCCAGCATTGTACATGAGCATTTTTATGATACTCAGGCCTCCCTGTTTTAAGTTATATGATAAAGTGGTCAGATACCTAACACCTAGTATACACAACACAATGCATTCCCACTTCCTGTGTAGACAGGAAGTTGAAAGTCAAAACAACGGTGTCAGAGCACTTCCTGTGTTGCTAAAATGTATACAGCCAATAAGAAAAAAACATCAGACAGCTGAAGCTTTGAGCAGCGCTGTCCATGGTGCTAAGATTTTGTCTGTAAGCCACACAACGAAGCCCTTCACATGTGTGTTTCTGTTTAATGCGTGCAACGTTTGTGTGTGTATAGAGACACAACATTACAGATGAGGTTGAAGCATGCGCTTGCCTGTGTGCGCCCATGTGAGAGTGTGTTAATACAACGCTGTCAGCGTGTCCACAGAGAAGTGCTAGCAGTATTGTGATGCAGATGTCCTCAGACACTGAGAGTAGCTCTGAAGGTACCAGCCTCCCACACAAGCTCACGAACCAGTATAATGACACACGTCACTTTTTTTGTGGTCATTGGCCATTTGTGTTTTTCTGTCAAATTCACCATGAGTGTATGTGTGTGTGTATCCTATGCAGTGCTCCTGTATTAACAACATGTATGTGTACATAAACAGAATAGGCCTAAATGAGGAATGTGTGTGTGTGTGTGTGTGTGTGTACTTGTACAGCTATCTTGGTGAGGACATTTTTGCCGGTCCTCACTTTCTGACAGACCTTTAAAGAGCTTTTTGAGGGTTAAGAGGTGATTTTTGGGATAGGGTTACAATTAGGCTTAGGGTACGGGTTGGGGTTAGGCATTTATTTTTGATGGTTAAGGTTAGCGTAAGGAGCTAGAAAATGCATTATGTAAATGAATGTCCTCACAAGTATAGCTGTACAAACGTGTGTGTGTGTGTGTATGCTCCAACACAGGCTGCACATGTATGTACGCATCAACACTTTTTTTCATTTCTGTGTGCATGCATGTGTGTGTGTGTCAGGTATTCCAGTAATGATCGACCTCGACTCTGTCTCTCCACATCAGTATCAGTGTTGCTTTAAACGCCTGTTGCCATGGAAACAGGCAGCCAGCATACAGGTCTGGTACACAGACAATGATCTCTCTCTCTCGTTCTCTCTGTCGGTCTTTTTCTGTCACTTTCTCTCTCTCGCTCTCTCCACCCCTGCTGATCCACCAGTCGTTTACCCAATTTTCTCTCTCGCCACATCTTCCCCTTCTTGCTGCCTCTTTCCGTGATTTTCATTCATACGTGTCAGTCTTCCCTCTCCAAGGTCTCCTCCTCCTTCCTCACTCTCCCTCTTTTCATTCAGTCGGACGTTTTCACCTCGCTCTCGATTCATTCATGTCAACCTTGCCACCATGCTCTCACATCTCTGTCTCGCTCTCCTTTCATCGCTCTCTCCACTTGTCAGTCATCCTCTTCGTCTCTTTCCCTTCATCCATCTCTGTCTACCTGTGCTCCAGCTCCTTTGATTCATCCCATCTGTCCATCTTTTTCCCACTGAGCTCTGATGCTCCATCAAACAAACACACACAAATGGCACACAATCACAGCACCAATATATTTATTTTAACTGGTGCCTCTGCACATAATAGGTTCCTTGGCAGCAGTGGGTGTACACATCCTGAAAAATGAATGCTAAATCACTGCTATGTCTACAGTACCGCAGTGGGGGAGCTTAAAAGGACATGTAGTGAGGTCAGCAGCACACTACTAAAATGACAACATCTACATTAGCAAGCTTTAAAGGTCTAACATTGAGTGTGCTTTGTACAAAATTAGGCACTTACATACTGTACATAGTAGCACGCAGTAACAGCATGGCCTCACCTTGCCAAAGCTGCCCTTGCCCAGCACCATCAGGAAGTTGAAGTCAGCCAACTTCATTCGATCTTGGTTGCCATTGGAGTCGAACCGTGACGCAGCGTTGGCCGACTTGCCATCTGTGTTCTTGCCTGGTCCGATCTTTGCTCTCTGGATGAGGGAAAGAGACGGGGACGACATCAGATGCAAAATCCAACATTCAAAGAGACTACAGGTGGACGAGTGGACAAATACACTTGGTAAAATATTTATTTATTAACTTTCCTAAATGCTATTTATAGCATTTTAAAGTTAATGAAAACAAATAATCTCATCAAATTTCAACTTGAATTTGAACAGTTTAGGACAAATCAGTTCACCATTAATAACTAACATCATTGACTGAATGATTAACATTTATGTTTAATGTTGTCATCACTGGCAACACTATGTATGTACAAAAGATATGAAAATAACTTCATCATTGGAGGAAGAAACACAAACTTCACACCTCGAAATAGGAAAGGGAGGACAAAATCACACAGCCACATCTTAAGGGTTTGTCAAATATATTAAATCAATAACACAAAAATAAACAAAAAAAACAACATACTTATTCAACATAGATGTGTCAGAATCTGTACATGCAGGCCTTAAAAATCAGAGATGCTTTTTAAAAATTTGGGAAGAAGTGGAAGTGTTAATTATGATAAAGGGGAAGAATTTTCATCCTTTTGGTTCATTCTATTTCATTTATTCTGTGCGTGCACTACACATTTTTCATAATAAATATGGCTTCCCTGTGAGTCTGCCACTCTATTCAATCATGCCTGTCACCACTTCCCTTGTTTCTGTCCTTCAACCACTAAGAAAGTTTTAGTGCCATTTCTCTTTCTCTCTTTTTTTAATATATTATTTCTACTTCATCTTTATAAATGTGGCTTGTGTCTCTGACTCTCCATTTATTCATGTCTGTCACCACTTTCCCGTCTCTCTCTTCTATTCACTCTCAGTTCGTTTGTCTCTGCCTCGACCTTGTCACGCTCTCTCGTCTTGTCTCTGTCTTCAGAAACAGTTTTAATCTCATAATCTAATCTAATTATAATCTTATTCTCCGCTTTGTTAAACCATGCTTCAATTTTAAAAACAGTCTTAAGACGTTAACAAAATGCCTACATGCTCAGGGACGGAGGTGCAGGATGAGCACATCTTATCCTATCTTATCTTAAATTGCTGATCCGCACCGTGGCTCTCTGCACTTCTGTCCTGTGCTGTAATTTCTCCGCTGCCTTGTCTGGAAAATTGTCAGCGTGAAACATCCAAGAACTCTGCTGCTCCCTGCACTGTTTGTTGTGTGTGTGTGTGTGTGTGTGTGTGTGTGTGTGTGTGTTAGTGAGATGCAACCCATAAGGTTCCCGACTCATCAATGGATAAAAGGCTCTATCTGTCTCCATCTGTCCTGACACACACACACACACACACACACACACACACACACACACACACACACACACTTGAGGTTTTTGTGAGCAGCAGAGCATGCTGAAGGCAACATTCTCCACACCTTCCGGGATTAATGCTGCTCTCTGTCTCCGTCTACAACCATGTGTCCAAACAGGTTTGTGCAAAGTATAAATGCTGAAAACAAAAGGATGACAAAGTCTGACACAATTTCTGGAGGATAAGGAGTATTTATGCACTTAATTGGTGCTGAAAATGCATCTGCATTCATCTTCAGCATCAGTTTCATCCCAATTATCATTTCCCTACATAGTATGTCTGGGTTTGATCCCCTTGGACTCGATTTCCCAGGATGCATTCCCTCCTGGCAAATCAGTGAATGGTGGGGGATGGGGGAGGCGGGTGTTAACGATGACGTCGAACATATGAGCAGCATTTGCGTTGTAGTCTAGCTGGTTGTAGTTTGGCAATGGTGGCGGAGACGGAAGTGAAGGAAGCCATTCAATCCAGTTGCAATAAGAGGAATGTTTAACCAGTTTTATTGCTGGCAAAGATGTTACGGCTTTACTCCACATGGGGTTCAGGAAAAGTCTTATTTTTAAGTTCGCTCCGTTAGTGGCGAAGGAGTTGGCTAGCCTGGCTGCAAATTAATACTGAACAAACAATAACTTAAACAATGAATTATGAAGCAGCATCTTAAATGAACATTGAAAGATAAACAGTACCATAGTGAAAACTTTGACATGTCCAAGACAGGGAAATAAGTGTTCTTCTAAGCGTTTCTGGAGGGCTCACATCTCCTTTGTGGAGCACTTATCGATAGTTGTGTCCAAGCACATTGAAGCGTATTAACACGTGGTCACATGATCATGTCAATCAAGATATGCCCTCTCAGATATTATATCCTGCATTTTATTTGAATTTGATTTTTATTAGAGAAAGTGTGCCATGTTTTAATTATAATAGAATATATATTCAATCATTACAAAATATTTTTATTGGTATTTTTTTTTTCATTTTTATTGATTACTAGAAATTTCAGGTGACGCCATTTGAATTCCAGGCGAGCTCACGTGGGGTTGTGACCCCAAGGTTGAAAAACACTGCCATATACGGTGCTTTGGTGAAAAATAAGAATGATTTGGTGTATTTAGTAATTACAGTAGGTGGGAACATGTTGAGTCTCTTGCTGTCAGTCAATGTCTGACTGCCTCTCCATCAGTGAGCACTTCTCTGTCTTCATATACCACAATATCCTCCATATTTGCCCCGACTCTCCTTTGATTCAGCTCCCTGTATGTAAGTAAGACATAACTCAAAGAGAGAAAGGAAAGGAAATTAAATTTAAAAAAAATAAAATAAAATAAAAATAAAGACTGAGGGAGAAAGCGAAAACAGTGATGGTAAAAGAACTAATTTTACTTTTACTTAACTGTTTTCATATATATTCTGGAGAAAACAAAACTTGATGCCAAGAAAGCGTCATTAAAATAAACTGACTTGAGAAAGAGACGTGTCTCAGCTTCAAATAAGGATAACTTCATTGTAAAGCTTGCTTTCTACTCCTTAATGGAACTTCTTTGCATGATTTTGTCTGGGTTTGTGTGTGCATACGTACAACATGAATTATTTATCGCTATGACTGTCTTATATGTGTGATTGTGGATGGGGGCATGCAGGTCACGTTACCAGAGTGAAATCTCTCTGTTTTGTCTCTGTGCCTTTCTTTCTAGAAGCTGCCTATATGCTTGTGTATGTCTGTGTGATAGCCGGCCCCCCCGAGAATGTGTCTCAGTGAGCGTCTGAAGACCGTGACCTTGAGGAGACGGAGGGAAAGAGTGACAGATAAAGAGCAAGAAACACACAAGAGATACACTGAAGGTTACAGAGGACAAAACAGATAAGTAAAGGAGTGAAAGGGAGGCAAACTGGAGATGGGGAGGCAAGAAGAGAGGAGTGAAATGCAGTACAGAAGGCTACAGTACCTCCCCATAAAGACACCATCCACACTCTTCACCCAACTCACTCACAATGGAAATAAGTTTATTTCACTAAAACTTGGGAACGTGTTCACAACATAGTTGGCACGCACCAAAAGCAACAGAGCCAGGCTAGCTGGTCCCCCTGTTTTAATGCTAAGCTAACCAGTATTAAAGCCTCCAAACATGCTGCACTTAACTCTGTGATCAACACATTTAAGAATGACTCTGCTGTTTTAGAGTTCAGTGTCAGAAAGACAGAAGGAGGAGAGGAAAGGCGACAAAGACAAGAGGAAACACACAGAGTGGGGTTGTCCTTTCCACTGCCAAATGTGTGAATGAGTGGGCCTACTGGTCAGACACACACACACACACACACACACACACACACACACACACACACACACGTCTGGACCTGCAGTGTGCCAGACCGGATGGCACTATAAGTGTTCCTGCCAACTGCTAACAGCTCTTCTAGAGAGGTTCGCACTCAGACACACACACAGATGCACTGTGCGCGCACACACACACACACACACACATACATTCACAAGCATAACATACAAACACATTTTGCAGATGCTTCTACATAAAACAAAAGAATAAAAATAAAAAATAGACTAAAGGGTGCGACTGCACACACCTCAAATTTCTGCCGTAGCTCTTCGTTGCCCTCCTCGCCCTCTGGAGCAACGGGAACGTTGAAGTACTCGCCTTCTTCCTGGGAGAGCAGCTTGAACCTGAAGAGAGAGAGAGAGAATATTTCCAGTCAAATCAATTCTCAATTAGTTTATACAATTTAAGCGTTTAACTGCTTGCATTAGCTGAAGGGGCTTACTGTTAGCGCACTGATTTCAAGTCCTAAAGAATAATCAGCTGATTATTTAGTAATTCACTCTCCTTCATGGTGATCCAGCAAAGCCTGACAGAGAAGGACCCAGAACACAGCTGAGCTGCTTATCATTTAACAAAATCAATAGAATATTATTATTTCACATAAGCCTCATTATAACATGTAGTCATAGTTAATAACACTGTGCTGGGTGATTTATGACTCAGTGAAGCAGACCTCGGCTTTTAACTGTTTTCCTTTGATTGTTTTGAGATTTCATTTTTTGTTGCAGTCAACAAACAACAGCAGTTTGAAAAAGTTTGTTGACAGTCTACCAACCTGAAGAGCAACTCAACAACCTATTCAATCACACGTTTTGACTATTAAGTGCTTCTGTCATCGGCCTCCAAAACTAATTCAGATGTAACTAACACATCTGAATTACATGTTAGAAAAGCCATTATTGAAGTAAAGAACAGCATTAAACGTACACTGTGTAATTTTTTTCTCCCATTTAGTGGTTAAATTTGATTTTGCATTACAACATGGTTGGAACTACGGTAGGCGGTATGGGTCAACTCCCGGGCGTCCACTATCACCTCGGATCCCTAGCCCGGAGCTCCGGTCATTTTATGGCCCTTTTACACTTTTTTGGCGATGAGGATTCGGCGCGGCATAAGTATGGTCTTGTATTATGACCATAAGTGCAGTGCAGTTTTTAGTTCAGTGCAGGATAAGTAAGACCGTCTCCACGCTGCTTCTCTGTGAAACGTGAATCGAGAAACGCGAGAACGCTTTTTGTCCTATGGGTGCTAGCAGGTAGTGCTTTATGTCCCTCTCGGCAGTTCGTAGTTTTTTATAGACCAGAATGATTTTATAGATGTTGATTTGAGTTAATAAAACACTAAAAACCTTACACAGTGTCCCTTTAATATAGAGCTGTAGCAATTAATCAGTTGATCGATTAGACTGAAACTACTTTGATAATCAATTAATTAGATTGATAGTGGGTTTTTTTTCCAAGAAAAAGTCATCATTTTCTGATTCCAACTTCTTAAATTTAAATATTTGTTTGGTTTCATTCCTCCTCTATGACAGTAAACTGAATATCTGAGTAGTGGATGTCTTCTTGGGCTTTGGAGAAACATTCTTCATAATTTTTCACCATTTTCTGACATTTTGTAGTCCACTGATTATCAACAATTAAAGCTCTATGTCAATATAATCAGAGTTTGAATTATAATCTGAGCTTTGTGGGGGTCTCTAAAATTACTAATGTTATGAGCCGGGGCACCGCCAGGTGGACTGAACCATTTCACGTAAAACAGAGAGGGGGGATGTTGAGAAATGTTTCCAAAATAATTTAATCCTAATGTCACCAGTTCTTTTGGAAACCATGTTTATTTTAGTCTATTTATCACATCAGTATAAATAATACTTGTTACATTTTTTAAACCTGTGGCTGGCTGTTAAGATTGTGTTTGTAGAGTGATGGAGTTATTTGTGCTCGATTTTCTGACAATAATTAAAACATGTAGCTCAACAATTGTAACGTAATGTATTTCCCACGGAGGGCACTAACATGGAAACTTGCAGAAGTTTAGCTTTGTGTCGCTCTCACTCTGATCATGCCGCTGGCTGATGCTTCCAGCAGGTGTGAGGCTTTGGAGCGTCACACAGGCAGAACAGTGGAAAACACTCGCATGGGTTCTCTTTGCTCTGAATATCAGGTTTTTAATGGCATCTCTCTACCTCCGCCATTCCACCTCCAAAGCTGGCATCTCATTAAAAACCCTGACAGGGCAGCGTCAGCAAAAAGAGAGGAAGATGGAGAGATATAGAGAGCTAGAGAGAGAAGGAGGGGGGTGCTGAAGAAGCGGAGATAAAGAGATGGGGTAGAGATGCTCTGGCACTGAGTATCACTAGAATAAAAAGAGGAGCTCCAACTAAAGTATTTCTCCAACAGTGCGGTAATGAACAAGGTCACCTTCACTCTCACTCCTCCTCTACCTGAGCTGTTTCTCTGCTTCACGTCTCCCCACCCCCTCCCCCCTCCTCCATCCATCCATCCATCCCTCCTTTCATCTCACCATCCATCCACTCCTTGTTTCTGGAGCTCTGAGATGCCAAAGGACAGCGACCCCATAAAGTCATTGCGGCTGGTCAGGTCCCAGTCCCACACCTCCACTGACAGTCGGCGGTCCTTATCGTACTCCTTCAGGTGGCTGGTAGAGAAACAAAGACGATCAACAGTTGGATCACGACTGACAGTATAATTCCTCTAGCTGTCACCTCCAACTACAAGAAATATAGCAGGAGCTGTCTATAAGTCCAGCCTGTTACATTCAGACTATGGATGCTTTAAGCTATTTAAAAGTTCTTCCATCATCTCTTAATTTGTTGGATAGGTGTGCAAAAGATGTCTTTCAAATTGAACATCTGCACCCTGATGCCTGAAAACACAAATTTCAATCTCTAGCCATGCGAAATGTGATGAAGCTGACAGAGAATGTAACTTGAGCTAGCCGTAGGAAACGACCCCAAAAGCATGGTTTTATGAATAAAAGGAGCCAGATGTTTTTATATGAGCGCCAGAGGTTACACATGCTTGGAAAGACAATCAAAATATGATCCACTTAAAACACTGACTGAGAGATATGGAAGAGAAGAAACAGAGATAAAGTAGAAGAAGACTGGATGAAAAAGAGAGACTGACATATAAATAACATAGGACACTGTCAAATATGGTGTTTTATAGTCTTACAATTTAAAGGTCTCATCCCAGGTGGGGTTGAGGCAGCACTTTATGGTCTTGGTCTTCTGTTTACTCTCACTGCGGGGATCTGGGATCAGTTTAAGCTTCACGTAAGGGTCTGACAGACCGTTGGGGTCCATAGGAACCAGATTCTTGCCCTCTTTGACTGCGGAGAGAAGGATGGAGAAAAGAGGACAGAGAGAGGGAAGGAGAAGGTGAGAGAGAAAATTATCAGTCTGACTTCCTCTAAACTTCAGTTACAATGGACCGAAATGGGAAACAGTTTGCTTGTGCAGACTTTTACAATCACCAGTGGGAAAAAAAAATCTGAAACTCAGATTTTCTGAGCCAAATGGATTTTTATAGCAAATCAAATCATGAGTTACTCACTAAAAATGTCCATTAGGACAAATAAAATCCAATATTAAATCATTACATTTTATTGGTAAACTGAGAAAACCAGAAACACAAGAGAGAGGAGCATGAATTGAGTTACATAAATATATTATGGTACTGTTGCATATAAAAGTAACCAAACATCATTAAAATGCAGCCTTATTAAAGTTAAAACAAAATAAAGGCCACCTTCAAAGAAATTATGTTTCTAATGATGTAACGTTTACTGTATAGATTATTACACTTTCAGTTTTAGTATGAAAAGGCCCACCACCTGCTGTTCGCTTCATCATCTCACTTTGAACTTCATGACAACATTACTGAAGAAGCTGGAGTGGACTCTTACCTATATTTGGTGAACCATAAGCTCTAACAGCTATAAGAGGAGTAAAATGATTGATCACCAGTTGCTTGTGTTTATTTTCCACTCTATGGGACTCTTTAGCACTTACCATGCTGGTAGAAGCCGCCATGAATGATAATTACTGTAATATTGACCCACATTTAGCATGCTGGCAGGTGTTAAGCAGTATATGTGTGTGTGTGTGTGTGTGTGTGTGTGTGCGTGTGTGTGAATTTGTAAAGAGCTTTCTGTCAAAACCAACTAATTAAATTAGGTATAGTAAATGCACAACAGAACCCGTGGAGTTGTTTTGGGGGTTAAAGGCTTGAGGTTGCCAGATATTACCATAATGACCATGTAGACAGATGAAGGTTGCCAGTTCCAACAGTAATCCTTGTTTTGTGGCCGCCTTTTATTGGGTTGTAATTGTATTCCAGTGGCGTTACATCCCCTGCGATTGGAGTGTGTGTGTGTGTGTGTGTGTGTGTGTGTGTGCAAATGTTGTTGCTGGTCAAGTTGTGAGGTCACATCCAATTACCAGAGGCAGGGCTGGTGCTGCTGTATCTTAAGCAGCTCACTAGGGAAGCATTGACGCACACACACACACATGCACGCACACACACACACACACTTTCCCAACCCCCACACACAGCACAAAACCCTTTAGCTCAATAATTGTGTTTTGTGGGAAATAATATCACAATAAGTAATAATAAGGATGTGTGATGTTGTGTGACGATTCTGCAAATCATGTAAAAATAGACTGTGAAATATTTGAGATTTGGATCTTTTCTCTTTGAATACTGAAACCAAAGGTCAACTGGAGTTTGATTCATGAGCCAGCGCTGTTCATAGAAGTGACAAACTCACTGGCTCATGTTAGGTTTTCTCAAATTCATCCAGCAGCTCAGACCTCTCCCCGCCACAGAGGTGACATTACTCATTTATGACCTTTTAAGAAACACTGCCGAGTACCCAAAGATCCATTTACAAATATGGAAACAAGAAACCAAAAACTAGGTTTTTTGGTGGTTGAATATGAGTCACTTATTCTAAGAATGAATGTGGACACACTTGAAGTTTACTCTCCTTTAAAAAGTGCATTTTTGCACTTCAGCTGATTTAGGGTTCACATTACTTTGATACAGACAAACCAATACTTGTAAACACGCCACACTGAATTTGAATGCTTGTGTCTAGAGGTCTTAGTTGAGAGCTCATCAAGGTCCCAAGTTGGGCTGTGCAAGATGTCCTTGTCACCATGGAGGGATGGAGGGAGAAGAGAGGAAACAACATGCGGTGTACAGTAAAGTGATGGGGGAATGGCTGCCATTATTAGAAGACAAATTATGATCATGTACACTTGAAGCACTTTCCACTTGAGCTCACCACCAACTGTGACATTGAAACGTGCATCAAATAGCTGTTCCACACTGCAATAAAAGTTTTTTTTTTTTTAAATAACAATTAAGATGCAAAGTTCTCAGAGCTGCAGGGATCAGGCAACATCATCTCACACCATGACTAAACAGAGAGCTTTCCAGAGAGCTTGCAGCGTGAAAAAAAAAACCTCAAGATGTCAAGAGAAATGAGGTTTTCGTGCTGTTACAGCGCTATGATACGCTAAGCTCCGAGAGGTTAACCACAGCACAGACCCAACGGCCAGCATTAAACCCTCAGCGGAGCAGGTCAATAAATATTAGATGATGCCTGTTAAAGTGACCATCAAATTCTGGTTGAGGTGAGCTATAAAGAGGGTAGCATGCCAAATGGTCTCATAGGACACTTACAGTAAACAGAGGAGGGCGGATGTGTTTTTGTGGGAGTGAATGGATCTGCTTGTGCATGCACGGTATGTGTTGCTGGGACTGTGTGTGTGTGTGTGTGTGTGAAATACATGCTTTCATATAGAATGTGCTAATTGCAGAGAGCATGGGTAGTATGGATGTGTGTGTGTGAAACAGAGATGTGTGTGCATGTATTTGAGTCTATAGGGAGGACGGGTGGAGATGAGAGTGCAGTAACAGCAGAAAACTGTATATGTGCCCAGCAGCGTGGGTGTTAGCAGTGCACCTTTTCCCATGTGAAATCAGAGTCTTAGTAGGACTCTGTCCAACACCTACTTGCTTTTATACACGCTGCAAAATTTGTGAAGCTTTTACAGTTAATTTAATCGTAGGATTTTCAAACACTGCACTGACACTCATGCTGAGCACATTCATATGTTTGTTTGCACAGCCGAGAACAAATACCACCAAGAATTGGCACCAATAGGCCTGATTAAGAGTCTACATCTGCGGTTATTTTGCAAAGTGAAATGACCTGGAAGTATCTAAGTGGCTGATATGATAAGAGCTGTTTGAAATCTTTAAATGCTCTGGAAAGGTGCTTCAGTGCATCTTTCTTATCTGCTTTAGGATACAGTGGCCCATCCTTTACGAAAGGAGAAAATGCCTTCCGATGCATCCAGCTTAATTGTACATAATGGATAAATTGAAAACATCCATTTTTGGAGGTGCGACAAGATTTTGGACATGATTTTATTTGTTTTATATCCTTATGAATTCTCCCTCACAGACTTCCTTGACCTCATGATGTTTTGCATAGAGGCCAAGACATAAAGACATGATTTCACAATTCCATTGCAGCTGTGTAAGATCAACATCTGTATTAACATGAGAAAACAACCCCAAATTGGGTGTAACAGGACTAAATAGACAGATGATGACTTGAAGTTCATTCTTAGCGAGTATATTAAACGTGTCTTGTTAACTGGTGCCAACACCAGAGAGATCATTCAGGTCCATCAGGAGTTTTACTTCAAGGACTGGGATTGTATTTGTTTTCAATCTGTTTAATTACAAACGTGACAAATCTAAGTCTGAACTAGATTAATTTTCCCCTCTCTGGTTCCTTCCCACCAACCCTAGCTGAGTGTGATCCCAAACTAGTGAAGAAACAATCTGCATTCAATTAACACATTTGCTGATCTAAAGCACAGATAAATAAGTGCAACAGCTGTTACTTATTTCTGCAACATGACTAAAGTGGTCTTTAGGTGATTCTGCTGTGGGTTTTTCTGACTAACTGGATAATAATCTCTACAGGTTGGAGGAGTTGTAAAGGCTCTGATTTCAGTCAGAGGAAATGTATTTCACTACCATTAAATCCTGGCTCAGCTATCCCAGTGCTGCCATGCTGTGTGATGGTGTAGCAGTCAAGGGGCCACTATCAGGGTCAAAAGCTTTATCATGGCTAACTGGTATAGCATACCTCTCTCAACCTGACTTTACACTTGAATAAAAATGTCCATTGTTCTAGCGTTGTTCTGACAGCGTCCTTCAAACATAAAAGAGCTTAGTATAGTATAAAGGTGGCAGTGGTCTCAGCATGAATGCCATTTCATTTATCATGGAGTTTTAGCTGTGCATACATTTAATGACATTGATATTTCTGACATTGTTAAGGTCCTTTTTGACGCACAGAGTCTTTATACGTGTGTCTGCAACTTCCCAGAAGCAAAAAATTTGACTTGATCACAACAGCGATAGTCCAGCTGTGTTGAGGCAATGGTCTGACCTTATCTCTCCAGCCATGAACCATGAATATCTTCCAGGAGAGACTGTCTGATAATGTGAGATATTTCTCCATATTAAAACAATTATCACTGATCACCTTTCTTAATGCTGACTGTCACCTTTCAATTCCCCATATCCTGCATTTTCCCTGCTGGAGTGTCCTTGAGCTCCATGAGGCCTGTTCTGCTACTGACCCTGAGCTCTGATCGCCCAGTGAGAAGGGACGGAGGTGACTCAAAAGTCATCAATACAGCATCACTTTACATCCATGTCAATTGCTTTGATAGCTAGTCCACAGCACAAACATGTTTCTCAGTGTGGCAGCCATTTCCACCAGCTCCTGCTATGTTAAGCTGTGGAATAATTTCTAGTGCTTCTACAATTCATCTTTTTTCTCCACCTCACTGCAATGAGGCAGTATGCTACTGGAAGCTCCATACTGACCCCTGTGGACAAACATCAGCACTACAACATAGACTGCCTCTATATTATTACCCGTAAAATATTACCATAAGAAAATCGAGAGAAAACCTTCACCACAGCTACCTGAAATCAGGAAGATCACAAAATATTTTTCTTATACTTCCAGATTCAAGGTTGAAATTTCAACCTTTGCTGTCTGGACAATAATGTTAAAAGCACTCTGGGACTGAATGACAGATACAAACTCAATATTCTGTGACAGTTTCTGCCATTCACCTTTCATCTTTGTCTATCTGTAGTACTTGTGAAGTTCAGCCTTTGCTGCTGTCCTAGCAGTTTCCGTGTGAAAAGTCCGCTCTCTTATCATTTCCCACAGTAAATCCCAGCTAATGATCAGTCTACCAGCGTGGGAACCAGGAAGAGAGAGGAGCAGAAAGGGATGAAACCCAGCAGTAAATGATCCATTTTCAGTGCTTAAGGAGCATGGGTAAATTCTGGTACTTCATCATCACTGGTTAACTCTGAATAACACATTAGATAACAAACGATGACGGCTACTCCACAACAAGAAATTTATAATTCAACTAATTTACCACCAGAGCAGAGAGTGATTTTATTACACATGACATCTGATAAGAGGGAAGACCAATTTCACCCAAAAGTTAATTCTACATGAAGAAAGCCTGATGTTTTCAGTTTGGCACAGCTGTAATTGCGTTGACAGGCACAGATATAAAATAATATAAACATCTGCTGTCAACTGCAGGTCAGAAAAGGAACTACACTTAAACTAGAAAGTAGGTGGTGACACTGTTCTCTGCCATTTATTTCAATGTATTTTAAATAAAACATAAGGTAGAGGAATATTTTCAGAGACATGGTGCAAAATATTCTGTGGGTCTAGAAATATGACTGAAAAATGGGCAAAAACTTTGGCACAAGACATTTCTCTTTTAAAAAAACAGCTGGCACCCAAAGATTTAAAAACATACAACTAGTTTGCAGGTTCTGTTTGTTTGTTCTTGATGAAGTATCTTTCTGAAAATGACTGGCCAAAGATAGCTGAAGATGCTTCCATAAACATTTCATCGATATAATAAAAATCACTTCAGTTCTCAGTTCACAGGATCCTTCAACAGATGAATTTCAAGGATACCATGTCATGTGTCAATGAATACTGCAGAGGACGGATTGTTTCAGCATTGAGGATATTTCTAGATTCTCCCATCCAGATTCAGACCCAGGGAGCTATTAATACTATTAATATCACAGAGGCCGCACACAAGAGACAGCCAGGTAGCCTGCTTTGGATGTGGAATGGCTACGCTACAAGTTTTAAGTTAGAAGCTTTGCTTTACAATCAGTGAGGTAAAACAATGTCTTCCAACGTAGTCTGGTAGCTTTACAGAGAGCACAACTGCTGTATCTTTTCACATCTAAGATGGTGAATTAAGGAGTTCAACCAAACCACATAGTGATTTTTGGAACAGTGGAAAGAGCGAACGAAGCCTGTTTTGAGTTAAGGGGGTATTTACTTCTTGGTGTTAATTTAGCAGTATTGGAATAACTTACTTATTGACACAATAGACCCTCTTATACTTACAATGTACGATACAGATACATAGAAATCAAGTTTCTTTCATCATCAGTCTGCTGGAATAAAACTGGACACATAATTAACTTATACATGGTGTAATTTTTAACATCTGTTGCATCCATCCTTCACCTGCGCAGGTCTGCCAGTAGAGGGAGACAAATAACAGCTATTCTCATCACCTGATGACAGTGTGTGTGTGTGTGTGTGTGTGTGTGTGTGTGTGTAGTGTACTTACTGGTAACAGTGAGGACATTAGTCTTGACCTCAGCCTTGATCTGGAGGCGACCTCTCCTCTCAGTGTGATCTGTCCCACACAGACTGGGCACATTGGCCACGCAGCGCTTGTGGATGTTCATCATACAGTCTGTAAAAAGACAAGCACGGGTGTATTCATAGTGTTATTTAAGCATGTATTGCCTGAACTTTTGAGTATTTCCTCTCAATATTTTAGCTCTAAAAAGTGGCAGTACTTGAAGAGAACGTATCATCAGATTAACAATAATATAATACATGATGGAACATAAAATGATGCAGTATTTCTGTGTGATACAAGTAACACAATCCAAAAGAGTGTAGAGTACATACGGTCACATCTCATGCCCTGGTGTATGAGGCCGTAGAGCAGAGAGCCACAGTGGTCACAGAAAGTCGGGCTGGAGTAAGTGTGGATCTTAAACTTGTGCTTTGCCCTCGGGTCCTGGAGCGAAGGAAAGAGTAATTAGTAGGTAAGTTAGTAAGTAAACCAAATGAAACTATAAGACATCAAAGCACTGAAGCATCACTGGCTAGAGAAAAGAAGCACTGCTCAGCACGGGTTGTCTGTTTTTGCATCGCTAGTAAGCAATTAGAATATTCCTCAATAAAATCTACATTTTAACACATTTCCTGTCTTCATTAGACAGAAGGAAGCACCATTCAGAATAAAGCATGTTGTCTGTTTGTAGCATTACACGTTTTCGGTTTTCACAGAATAATACTTTAAGATCATTTCGAAATACTCGCTCTGCATAGAGTTGGCTTTTTATGAAGTTTGTTGGCGCCCCATTGAATTTAAACAACAGCAGAGCTACGAGGGCGCACGGTGGTGCAGTGGTTAGTGCTGCACAGCAAAAAGGTATCAGGTTTGATTCCTGGCCCGGGCCTTTCTGTATGGAGTCTGCATGTTCTCCCCATGTATGTTCTCCTCCTCTGCGGGTACTCTGGCTTCCTCCCACCATTAGGTTAGGGGTTATGGATTAGGTTAATTAGCTAATTTAAATTGCCCGTAGGTGTGAATGGTTGTCTGCTGTCTGTCTCTTTTTTATGTGCCCTGTCCAGGGTGTACCCTGCCTTTCACCCTAAGACAGCTGGGATAGGCTCCAGCCCCCCACGACCCTATGAGGATAAGCGGTAGAAAATGGATGGATGAAGTAGGACTACTACACACAGGTAAACCAGGTGTCCCACTTTGTGCTGGACTGCAGAGCATTTTCATCACTTTTGATGTGTCCTACATTTGATCAGCAGCTACAACAGTCTGGGAAAGTATTTACTCATGGATAAAGTCACTGGAAAACAATGCTTAGATTTTTATTATTCCAATTGCACACCTCCGTGCAACATATAGTGTGCTGCTTAATAATAAATATAGAAGCAGCATGCTGCGTGTGAACCTCAGAAAGAATCTGGATTATAGATCTGTTGATCTTTTGGACACATTCCTTATGAAACCAGCAGAGGATTCCCAAACAGAGAAGGTGACAGCAGCTAAACTCATGAATGTTGACCACACTGTACAGCATTCACAATTACCCAGGACAGGTACAATTAAGAAATAAGCCACTTCAGTCACATTTTTAAACTCAGACTTTAATTCTGTAGATGCATGCATGAAAACTATCCCATAAAAAAATGTGACTTTTACTTCCATTGATAACTGATGTTTTCTTTAATGGAAGTGTTGGAAAAATCCATTCAAACCAAATACATCTGTTCAGTCCTTTGTAATCAAAATGAAGTCTCAATGCACAACCTGTATTATCAATTGACTGGGTTGATATTTATAAGTTACTAGTTTCAGTTTTTATGGTATAGATGGACATATAGACATACAGAAATTTAAACTACCCCCCCAGGCTAGCTGCAACCCACATTGTCCCACACAAACATGCTCTCTGACCCACGTGTAGCTTGCTGACACCTGGTCACCCTATACACACATGATAGTATAACTGATGCAGTGTGGCCTTGTTCAAGGAAACAAGTTCAGGCTTTCAGATTTTCAGCTTTTGGTGAGTTGTTTTTTTTCCTCATTTTGATGCCAAATGCTCTTTAGATTGAGGAAAATTGAAATTCAGTTACCAATTCTAGAACATTTGGATTCAAGGTGTAACTAAAGTAGAAACACAGGCTATTTCTGTCTGATATGTGTGTGTGTGTGTGTGTGTGTGAGAGAGAGTGACCTACAACCACAGCTCAGTGGGCAGTTTCAGAAGTTAACATGGACACACATTTAGTCAGGACATGTTCCTGCCGGCCCCTGACTGCTTATTCATGCACACACATGATGCAAAGCTGCTTTGGACTGCCAAAATGTATTTTTTTTTTTTTTCAGTTGAGGTGGGTACCACAAGTGTTTGGTGTGTGAAAACAGATTTTTTTTTATGTGTGTGCTCACATCTTTTCACCTCTTGTTCTAGAAAAATGTGCTGATTGATTTCTCCCTCTCCTGCACACCTGTCCTGGAAAATAAAGTTTAATTTAGGTTGCTACTGCCTGAATTATACCCAGCTTCCCCAAGGTGTCCTCGGATGTGTCTCTGTGTTTGTGTGTGTGTGCGCGTGTGTGTGCTTCTTGAGTTTGAATGATTGTGATCGCCTCTGTGTAAGTGTGTAGGTTTCTTTGTGCAGTTGTGTATTTGCTTGCATTTGCATGTGTTTGTTTCTCTGCTGGTTCTCAAGGACAGGACCACCTCCTGCCTGTCTTTGTTCTTCTGAAAAACAAGGGAACACTGTGCTGCTGAAGCTCCAGCAGACAGAGAGCGATACGAGGGCTGATGAGAGAAGCTGCCAGCTTAAATACATCCACAGTGGAAATTCAAGGGTTGATCAAGAAACAAAAAAGCAGAGGAAGAAGGAGAAAGAAATTTAGAGACATCACTTTTCCAACTTCCTCCTCTAAATCAATACATGTGATCTTTTGTTGATGGCTGATCAGTCAAATAAAAGAGAGAGAGCAAATGGTGTGATGACAACCCATCTGTCAATCTATATAAAGGTCATTGCTCGATGACTTTAAGTGTTCAAATTACAAGCAAAAATAAGTGTACTTCATCTTCAGTCTTCAGCTTCAACCCTGATGGAAGTGAAATTCATTTCCAGTTGCTACGTTATAATAACAGTGTGATTTACAAAGTCACACTCACTGAGAAGGTACAAGTAGCAAGCACTAAAACAGGAACACATGGTCAGCATTAACTGTGACAAACTTTTTTTTTTTTTAAACTATTAACACTTCTGTGTACACTTCATATTTTCTATTTCTTGCCTGGATGTTGCCAACTTTTTTCCAACAGTTTCATGTTTATTCATGTTTATTTCACTCGGTTTTACAATCCACTCATTAAAAACAGATGGTACAGTGTGGAGCACTTGGAGTGTGTCACATGGCATATGTAAAGTGAAAGCCTGCTCATAACATCAGCACACGATGCCAGAGCAGCCTTTAGTCAGTACACACACACACACACACACACACACACACACACACACACACACACACACGCACACACAGTTTTGACTGTTTTCTCTCACTCTCTGTGTTTCTTTTCCGTTCTAACACACAGTTGTCTATATTTCCCCTGCCAGCATTATCAGTCAAACTCCCCACACATAAAGACACACACACACACACACACACACACGCACACACACACCCTGCCTGTCATGTCATTCATGATGCTGTGTGACAGGCAGGTTAACAGCAGACAACACAGAGAGTCCTGGCTCGCAGTCCCCAATGTGTATAACATTTTTTTTCTGTATTGATTTTGTCTTCAGTCCTTCAGTCCACTCACTTTTCTCACATTAGTGCTTACTGACTTTCTGACATTTGTACAGTGGCAAGCATCATCTACAGCACACAGTAATCATATCAATCTATCAATAACAAGCTGTTTCTGGGTTGTATAGTAAATAGAGTCATGCAGACTTTGAGTGATGGTCGTTTTTGTCTTAGGTGATAGTAAACTGAACATATATGTGTTTTGGAGACATTGCCAAGGGCCGTTGTTGACTTTTTTCCTTAATAATTTTTTGACACAAACAATTTGTGTCTATTCAGATCACCTTCTACTGTATGATGATCTGTAACACCTT
Organism: Synanceia verrucosa; assembly: GCA_029721515.1. Taxonomy (NCBI): domain Eukaryota; kingdom Metazoa; phylum Chordata; class Actinopteri; order Perciformes; family Synanceiidae; genus Synanceia; species Synanceia verrucosa. The sequence continues at coordinate 15,198,273 of CM056563.1, read as the reverse complement.
TGCTCAAAAGTATTTCACTAAATAATGAATGAAAAAACTAAACATAACATATCGCACAGTGTAAAGTCAATCAAAGCGTTGCTAAGTCACCAAAATACTTTGAGTGAGCAAACAGGCACTTCTCTTTCGCTTCCCACCCACTCTGATTTAAGAAAAGAGAACAAAGCAAAAGACCTTACTTCAGAAGCAGCAGTTTTATTTCCTGATCAATAAAACCAATGCAGTGCTATTGTGTTTCTCCCTCCCTCAGGCCAGTAATTCCTCCTCTGGGAATCTTTAAGTCTTTCTATGAGCGACTATTTAAAGGATTTCTTCTTGACTGGGGAGGATACACAATCCAGCCACTCTCAGAAACAGAAGCTTAATGGCTTCGCAAGAGCAGTGAAAGATGGATGAGTGATAAAAACAGAGGGAGTAAGGAAGTGAAGTGCTTTCATCCTCACACCTTCGACGTATCGCCTCTCCTCCTTACCGTCCTCTATATGCTAATCACAAACACTCTGCTGATCCTCTCTCAACATGTTTTTTTTTTTAAACCATCTGGTCACACATGCTGTTACATGTATCTTTGTGTCTGAATATGCAAGTTCTACTGTATAATTAGTCCTACCTGAAGTCACATTCAGCTGTTTTAGGGTGCAGACAGATGTAGGATGGGCATGACCTCCACATAAGGGAAAAAGAAACGGAGTGTGTACAAGAGGTTAATACACCTCCACTGATGAGCAAATATAGAAAATTGCTGTGCAACTGCAGACCAAACATATTCCCTGCCAAATGTCGCTGGTTTCCAGTCATTATTTCTTCAGATATTCATTCAGCGGATTAATACAGGTTGTCATTCAGTGCTGGTGTGTGTGCAGAAATGTGAAACACAACAAAACAAATGCTGTGTGCAAATGCTGATCACCTGATGCAAATGCCCTGTCAGAAGGACGTATTCAAAAAAGATGCTGATATTAAAAAAGATAATATTACAGCACAAACACCACTATTATGTTAACAGTGCAAGAGATTTACTGTTTATTCATTTATAAAATATATTTTTATTTACCACTATATATGTGTTTAAATCACATGTAGCGAAGCTATATTCATTTATTTTTCATGACAACTGTAACTGTGTCCCAAATGAAACTTGAGCAGAGCATGGCCATGTCTACGTCTGCTGCCACAATCAGTGGATATTTTCTTCTCATTTGCATAGAAAGGGGTAGATTTTGCACTAAATTCCAGCATATTAACTTATTTAAATATATGCAAATAGCACACAAGCACCAAAAATCTATTCTTTCTTAGATGCACCAGCTAAGAAAATGTCTTTTTGATTTATTTGTGTAGGTTTACCAACAGCAAAAGTCACACAACCCTTTGTGAGGATAAGCGGTAGAAAATGGATGGATGGATGGAGGCAGATACATTTGGAAGGAAGGAACAAGGAAGATAATCTCTCTTAGCCTAAAGGCTAGAAACAGGTAGCCTGAAAAATATTCTTCATCATAGAGCCAAGTCCTCCACATTTAGCTGTTAAGCCTGCAGTTTCTTGTGTAACTTATTAACTTGGCCTCTCACTGAGTTCTATACCATTAGCAGGCTGTGGCCATGAAATGTAGGTTTCATTAGAGGATCTCATCCCTCGACCTCTCCCACAGGGAACCCATTCTATTAACCCAGATCTATAATTGACTTCTTCTTTTAACTGACAGAGAGAGGAAGAGACAAGGAGGGACTAGCAGGAGGTAAAATGGGAGTGGCTGCAGACAGCAGGACTGCAGGATTACTAACAGTGTAGAAAAAAAACTGCTTTCTGCTTATTTCTGCTTATTTCTATAGCTGCATCTATCTGGTGTCCTTCAGAAACATCTGCTTTGCTTTTCCTTCATGTATGTGACATACAAAGAACATTCAACTTGATCAGTTTTGGGGTCTCAGAGAAATGCTCAGGATTGGCTGATGCCTGAGGACTCATTTTATTCTGTTGTAGATGAACAGTTTCTTTTAAATATTTACTAATCTGCCTATTATTTTCTCAAGTAATGGGTTATTTGACCTCAAGGTCTGAAAATAATGCAAATAAGTAGTTTTTTTTTATTTATACTGCATAATAAACATAACAAATACTTATATTTAAGAGTCTTATTTTTTTATTCAAACTTTGAGGACATTTTTCAGTTGAGCTTTATTTTTGTTAACCATTACAGTTCTAAACTGACACTGTTGGAGAGAGTACTTTGAGTGGAACGTCTGGTTACTATATCAGCAGAACATTTGTACTGAACTTGAATATTTAACTCTCTGAGTGCCAGATGTTTTATAAAAGAGAAAGTACCTTTTGCCAGTGTTTTTGCCCATTTCTAGACTCACAGAATATTTTGTAATATGTCTCTGAAAACAATGAATAGCTCAAATGAAAGAAGAGACTTTCTATTTCATCATGGAAAAAAATGTTTGTTTTTACCTTTTTCTGTTCTTGTTCTGTGTGGAGGAGAGTACAGACCACTTTCACCAAAATCACCACTCTCGATCATCTCCACTTCCTGCTTTGATCTCCATATTAACTCTTAATGTCCTGACTACAAATCGCAGAAGCCCCTTATGCCACTCAGAGAGTTAATGGTGACGCTTCAGGGTATTGAAAATGTTCTACAAAATAAGAATCCACCTCAATCCTTTGGATATTCATGAAAAAAGTACAGAAAGTCAGAGCTGGATTTTAACTAATCATTGATGGCTATTATTAACTACTTGCCAGGTGAAATTGTTTTGGTACATCTAAATATGCGACATGATCAAGATTAAAATGGCTGAAGTGTAACTACTGAATTTGTTTTGTTCTCTGAATCAAGTTTAAAAAGCCACTGCTGTGCAGGTGTGCGTGGGTGAACACTGTCTCAAGCTGTACAAATCTGACACCATTATTAGAAAATCTTCACCCAGGTGTTTCACAATGTTCCATGACCAAGTCAGAGATATTACATGATAAAAAAATATCATGTTTTTCTGGTAATCTTTGCAAATATATTATATTCCTTGACTGTTTCTTTCCTGTCAGTTTGAACAGGTGTATATTACAAAACTTCATGATATTCATGGCCAGCAAAAAGCCGTGGTGTTTAAAAGCTGGGCATTGTGAGACAGGCTACCTCTCTCGTCTATTTAAAAGTGCAGGCCATTCCCACTGTGCAGGAACCGAGGTCGTAAGACCAGGAGCTCATTAAGGAAATGACATGGTGGGGGTGGTGAGGCCCCGTAATTAAGAGCAGGGGCCCCCTGGGTGGAGTGGCATTTAAATAGAGGATGCACAGAATAGAGCTGAGAGTGAGACAGTGGGAGAAAGATTCAGGAGGAGGAGATTTTAATGTATGCCAAATATAGAAATATCAACACAGTGTCAGAAAAAGAGGAGGGGGCACTGAGAGGAAATTTATAAAGACAGGAGGAGAAAAACGCTCTGATGTGAGTGTATCAGCAGAGAAGCTAAGCGTCAGAAAAGCCTGGCGACGTCGACACAGAGTGGAGAAGCTCAGAATCCAACACACACAGAGGGAGAGTGACTTCATTCTCTGCAGAGGAAGACATTACTCCATCTTTACCTACATTAATGCTTTTGATATTGACTTTAGCTCCTTTAATGAATTAGCCAGACTTTTTAAGAATATGCAGATACTGGATGAAGAAAAAAAATGACACACCACAGGAGTGAACATCAGCGTTTCCTCTGGAGGCAGCTATCTGAGTGTACTTGTCAGATGGAAAGAGCACTCCAGAGGGAGGTAAGGATGTGGTTGAGGACTTAAAGACCCCTGGGTTTTTGAGAGGATGGTGTTGGCATCCAGAGAGTGCTCTTAAGAGAAGGAAGGGAACTAATTCCACCTTTTTAATAAGATCAGGTTTGCATTTCAAGAATTTAAATCAGAGAAAAGACACTAGTTCAGAGCTCCCTGACCGATGAATGAAAAATTACCATATAAGGGCACTTCCTGATACAGCAGATGAGAAGATGTGAAGAAAGTTTAAAGAAAATGAATAACAGAGGCAAGCGTGACATTTAACCTCTAATAATACTGCTTATGTGTATAAAATAGTGCAAACCAGTTATATTTTATGTCAACTGATGTTTGTAATTATCAAGAAAGGAGATAAGGGGGAGATATATAATAGATTATATTACTGGACAGGCAAACAAAGAGTGAAAAAGAGTGAATCTATAACATTTTCTTCAGAAAAGCAAAATGATGACAGATGTAAAGTTTTGAGATTGATCCCACCACTTAAAACGAGATGCTTACGGTGGCCTGTATTGTATCATATCAGTATACTGATGCTGTATAAATAAGTTTCAGACACAAAATATTTTAATTTCATCCTCCGTAATCCATTGCTGTAAACATATAACTAGAAAAGTACTCAGAGAGCACAGACCTCCACAAAGGCGACAGCGATTTTTTTTTAAATTTAAATTTACCCCCGCTGCAAAGGAAGTTATGTTTTCACCAGGTCTCGTTTCTTTGTTTGTTGGTTCGCAAAGCAACTCAAAAACTTATAGATGTTTTTGATGAAATTTTCAGGATTGGTCAGAAGTGGCCTTAACTTAAAACTGATTAATTTTTGGTGGTGACATTGAATCGGATCCGATCACCACCAAAAATGAATCAGTTTTCAGACAGGCCACTTCTGACCAACCCTGAAAATTTTGTCAATATCCGTCCATAACTTTTTGAGTTATTTTGCAAACCGTCAAACCAACAAACAAACAAACCCCGGTGAAAACTTAACCTCCTGGAGGTTATTAAAAAAAAAAAATCAAGCGCAAAGCTTTCTCCAAGGAGCTAAACCACAATGTATTTGACTAAGATCCAGTGAAACAAAAAAAATACTTGCTATGTTTGAGGAATTTCGTTACAGAGGACATCTAACTATCTTGCTTTAATTTGTCTCTTCTCATTCCTTCCTTCATCAACACGATGCTCATCCATTCACAGCTGAAGCTGATCTAATGTCTCAACGTTTAATTTATTTAAAATGCAGAGCTGCACAGTGGCCAAAATCGGATGTCTATATTTAACATGTAAAGTATCGAGTCGATCAAATGTAAAAACTAGAGAAAGTCTTGTGTGTGAGTGTGTGCTGGTGCAGTGAAGCAGTCGAGAAAAAGGAGAAGAGAGAAAAAGACTGGGGCAGCTGAGCCATAATACCGGTGTTGACAGGTGGCGGTATCTGTGCACTCCCTCTACTTTATCTGTCACTTACAACTCATTCTCAGTCTCACACACATGCATACCATTTAAATAATTCCTTTATATGTACTCACATCTGATGCAGGTCCTTTATCAGCACCAGGACAGGAGAAAGTGACGAACTCATGGCAGCGTTTGTGGACCACAAAACAACACACTGGAGAGAGAAAAAGAAAGAGAAAATTTACCTCCTAATCTGCACAGATATTCAGCAGCTGCAGAACAATCATGCTGTGACCAAACAACATCATAAAGGGAATAAATAAAAGACAGGAATGATCAAATAAAAACAGACAAACATGAGCATAATTAACAGGCTGAGTGAGAGAGCAGTGATAGGTTGTCAGATTAAGGGTCGCGAGGTCAAATAGGAGATGAGTTATCTGACAATCAGACTCTAACGTATGTACCAGTCCAAATAAAAGACACTGTACCTACAGTTCTGTACGTACTCAATGAAAAGAGGGTCGTACACACAGATACTGTATGGTCTCTCTGGTACTAGTCAGGAGTTTTGCTGCTGCATCTTGAACCAGAAGCAGGACGGATAGGACTGATTCCATTTTCTTGAACTGGCAGGAAGGACTTAAATTTTGCAGGTGATCTAACAGAAGAAGCCAGTGTACTGTAGTAGCAACCTGTCAGTGACAAAGCAGACACTCTAAACCATCCTCTGCTTTATGGTCTATTTGACTCTAAATGGGACCATCATTTAGTAAACATCATGCTGTACTGAACATGATTACTAGTGACTGACACCATAAACATGTTTACAGTCTTTATTGAGGCTTTGTAACTTTTCAGATCGAGATGTTGCCTACTGCTATTAATTAATAATTGTTCACGCATTATGGTTATCAGTATACATTCTCTCTAAGATGTTCAAGTAACGATTTTAATTTAATGTTATGTTCAAGCTATACTGGATATGATTTTGAGTGAAAAGCTTGATGACAGCAGAGTTATTTTGCAGTCACTGAGCTGTTAGAAGCAGCATTTACTTAACCTTTGAAAAGCTTTAGCAGTGGTAAATGTACAGAGGGATGCTGGGCTTCTGTCTTAACACCTACACACTCATATTGTCACTCCCGCACCGTTGAATCATTGTCAGTCACTCTGGATAAGAGCACTTTCTAAATGTCTAAAATGCAACGTAAAAAGCAACCTCGCACTGATGTTACAGCGTGTACCGAAATGGCTTCTTCTTAGCAGGACTGACTGTGTTCACAAAGTTTTCTGTAAACAGAACGGTAACGTCTGTATTTACAACACATTCACGGTCAAGTTTTTTTTGTTGAAAATAACAAGCGTACACACAAATAGACATGAAAGATGAAAAGGAAGCCAGTGTGATCACAATCTAAGTGAGATGAAAAGCGTAACATGATTGGTTGGTAACAATCAGCGGTGCAGAAACATGTGAAAGCTGTGACGCATAGCGAGCCTGTCATATCCACCCTGATCAATGTCAGCTCCACTGACATGCAAAACCAACAGAGGAGGCTAAAAATACCTCACAATCACACACACTGTCGTCACGATTGTGCCCCAGAGTATATTTACATAGTGTGTATGTACTATGTAGGGTGTATGTACTATTTGTAGGGCTGTGACGGTATGGATTTTTTATTACCATGGAGATAAAGCAGCCAATCAATGCGGTATGGTGGTTTACCGTGGTACCCCGCGATCACCGCTTTAAAAACAGGATGTTACTAAATATTACTGTTTATACTTCATATCAAACACCATATGCACTCCTGTAACTTTCAACAGCAAATATATAAAGATTTTTTTATTATTTCAACATATGCGGTGATGACGGTCATGAGCTCAACACTGCAGTGGGCATCACATGACCACAGTATTGCGGTGGTGCGGTTATTGTCCCAGCCCTATATGTATGTCTAAGGGAGCGATACAGAGAAGTGCTATAAATGCTCTGAACAGCACATACTTTGATGAGAGCAGGTTATAGAGCCACTACCAAAAATAATAAAGCATATCTGAATCATCTTGCTCTGCTGTAGGCTGCTGACATCATGAAGCACCTGTTCGTCTGTATTGGAACACTGTTTAAAGAGAAAAGTCCTTTTCAACATCACATATGGCTGAACTTAACAATTTATTGGTTGGTACTTTCAAATATGTCATAGTCTAAACACTAAATTAATTAATAAGCACAGGTTGCATTGGAGAAAACACATAACTGTATGTCACCTCTCTTCCATATTTATATATACTTGTACTCTACTTCTCATATTGCACAGCTGGTTACTAGTAGAAGATAAAGGTAAGAAAAAGTCTCCGCACTTTAAATTGATTATGTGTAGATGTTGTAGCCTTGAGTATTGGCTAATACAATTTTCGAAGTGACCTCACTTCCCTTACCACTTAACTCGTGGTAAGGGAAGTGAGGTCACTTAAGCATGAATACACGTGGTAATGGATTTTAATAAGAATACAGTGATTTTCATTTCTGCATTTTTGTCAGTCATGGATTGCTCACAGTTTTGTTTTTTTTTTTTTTTAAAGATGTCTCATTTACTAATTCAGAGATTCAGAGAGCAGCTATTCTGTTTCATTCTGTTCTATTGTCAAACTGCACACTGATAAGATGATAGGATGGGTTATAATTAATACAAAGACTCACCCTCCAACACACACACACACACACACGCACACACACCTTATGCACCTCAATGGTTCTTCACTTCAACACATTATCCTGTCTTTGGTTACACCACCTACACGCACACACACACACACACACACACACACACACACACACACACACACACACGCACACGCACACACCACCCACTCATTCGAATGATATTGCTGATTGAACACAGGGAGTGAGGGTGGAGAGGAGAGCTGTGTACACACATTGCTTCAAGGCAACTGCTCTTCTGGAGTATTACAACTGCCAAGCAAAATCCCCAAGTAAAACACACGCCATGCACACACAGATCCGTCACTAAAATAGAACTGAACGCTATCCAACGATATGACCCTTGGGCCAAAACAAAACAATACTTCTTAACAAAAACAGTACTCTGTCATAAATGGAGTGTGACCTTCATTTGCACCTTTAACCAAACTCCTAGCTTTTCATCCACCCCAGTAATTACCTCAGTCATCCATTCACACAACCGTTCAGCTAAGTACGTACTCATTCACAATGGTGGGAATTCAAAAAAGGCAGGTGGCGTAACCTAATCTCACAAAGTCAGACCAACCTGTCAAGTTGAAGGAGGGCAGAGGGAAACTGTCTAAAAACTGAGAAAGCAGTACTGATGGAGCATCTAGCAAGCTTTTAACTGGCTCCTGAATTTCTCCAGTGAAGAGAAGCCAGGATTCTTACACTTGAATATGGACATTGTGTTAATGAAATTTATATGATGCAACATTCAAGCTGCTACTAACACTATACAGAAGTGTTGTTGGTAAAATATACAGCATGCAAAGTAACAAAATATTCCTTATGCTGAACGGCATCTGTCAGCGATATGTTGCTGCAGATTTGGATTTGCAATGAGTTCCTGACCTTGATTATTTTCTCACTTCCCCAAAATGTTGCACCTGTTGTCATTTTCTTTTCTTTTGTTAATTTGCATGCACTGTGTGTGTTGAGGCCACCATGTGATGTTGTAAAGAGTGTCAATGTTAAGTGTCTGTAGCTTCATAAATCTACTGTGGTGTACTGGAAAAGTTTGAACTCTGCATCATTGAAATAGATTTTAGCTAAAGTTCAGCAGGACCACACCTCAAGCATTTCCTGTCTTCTCTCTCTCGATTATATTGTCTCTCACACAGCTCCTCTGAGAGGCCAGTAAGCCTTTTTCCACAATGCGACCAACACATTTCATATTAATTATATCTGTATTTCAATTAATGATGTGTTTTTTGCTAATACAACCAAGATTTAAAAAAAAAAAATAATAATTAGGTTTGGTATCTGACTTGTTACTCTGTCTAGTTATTGTCCATGTTCTCTCTTCATTACTTATAGTAGGCTATACATTAAATATCCATGAAAAGCACACAAACTGTTTAATATACAATGCTTACAAATTTATTAGACCATCACCGTGTATGGTTTTTGCCATTGCTGCTTTAAATTAACACTATTGCTGATAAAATATTTTTATATTTCTGTAATGATTAATCCACCAGTGCACCATGTGCCAGCTCTTTAACCAAACTTCCAAAATATTGTTATGATGTTATGTTATGTGATGTACAAAAGTTTGACAGGAATTATTCAAAAATCATCCGTAGGAATGGATTTTTTTTTATTTCTGTCTGCATTTAAACTCACAGAAGCTCTCCCACTACCATCACATTCTCTGTTATGCAAGTGTCAACATGTTTTTCTTATTGTTGTGTCAAAAGCAATGATTTTCTCGAGCCTCTGTCCCCAGGACAGAGCGTGTCGCTTCATGCACATCCCCTTCAGTGGTGCACATGATGTTCTCCTTTACATTTTAGGTCTTTGTATGTACACTGAAAGAGAAAGGCAAAGTCACATTTTCAGTACATAAAAGAGCTGAAATAATTTGTCAACCTATCAAGAAATCAATCTGAAACTAATTTGATGCTCATTTTCTAGACTCAGACTCATGAGCCCAGCTGTGTCTCTTTGTGATGGTAAACTGTTTTTAGTTTTACACTGATTGTTGGATAAAACAAAGCATTTCAAGGCAAAGCTTCAGGGATTTATAATGAATATTTACCTCCGCTAAGGAGATAAAGTTTTCACCGGGGTTTGTTAATTTGTTTGTATGTATGTTGGTTTGTTGGTTAGGGTTAACTCAAAAAGTTGTGGATGGATTTTGACAAAATTTTCAGGGTTGGTTCCATGTGGCCTAACTTAAAACCGTTTAATTTTTGGTGGTGATGGGATCTGATTCGACGGCACCACCAAAAATTAATCGGTTTTAAGTTAGGCCACTTCCGGCCAATCCTGAAAATTTCGCCAAAAACCATCCAGAACTTTTTGAGTTACTTTGCAAACCGATAAACAAACAAACAAATAAACAAGTCCCAGTGAAAACATAACCTCCTTGGTGGCGGGTAACTTTAAATAAAAAAAGTTGTCGCCGCTGTGGCGGTCTGCGCTGTGTGCTTTTCTAGTTTTGTACAGTTTTCTCAAACAAGAATATCAATCAATCCCCAGATTAATCTATGTGGGAAATGCTCATCAGTTGCAGCGCTCATGATTTAATTCACTAATTTTTCTTTTTCTAATCCTTATCATAAAATTGTGTGTGAAATATATATAAATATAAATATTGAAAATTAAATATTTCATGCAGTATCATGCAGCTGCGTACTTGTATCTCCCACACACACACAAACACACACACCCTTATAATTCTATCTTAGTGAGGACAGTCACTGACATCATGCATTTCCTAGCCCCTTATCCTAACCTTAACCATCAAAAATGCCTAACCCCAATCCTTTCCCTAAACCTAACCTAAGCATAACTCTCACCCTAACCCAAAAATCAAGTCTTAACCCTCAAAAAGCTCTTTAAAGAAATGAGAACCGTCAAAAATGCCCTCACTTCCCAAAAATGACATCACTTTGTTGGTAAAATGCAGTTTCTGGTCCTCACTATGTCGCAAGTACAAGAACACACATTTCCACGTTGCCCTGATCCTTCCCCAACAATCTGTGACATCATTATGTAATAACTGGTTGTCAATCAATAGTATCCTCCCATCAGGCTTTCTGTTTATCAATACAGCGCACAGAGCAGGGCTCAAACTGATGCCGCCTATCTTCAAAACCTAACCAGAGCATCATCTTACAGTCAGTGTGATGACAATAAATCTGTTGTTTACTGATGAACTGAAACACATAGGAGTTTATGTTTTCTTCAAGCATAATGCCATACTATTGGACTCAATATTTACTTGGTTTACATAGAAAGAATTAACTTGCAAGCAATGTACCAAATATCATAAGTTTACCAAATAATACAATACAATACAAAAGGACAAGAAAGTGAGGGAAAAGATTAAACCAGTACTGTAGTCACATTTTTTTAATTACTGTTTGGACTGATGTTCACAGTTTCAGTCTGCTTTGTGCTATTAAAGAGCAGAAAAGTGAGACCTGTTGTCCTTTTATAAAGTAATCCAAAAGTAATCTACCTAGTAGTGTAACTAATTACTTTTGGCAGTGGTAAATGCAGTATGTTATGTTTTTTGTAGTAACTACCCCACCACTGTTGTCTGCCTGAATTATGACTGATGAATGCTGAATTTATCTGTTAAATACTACAGTTCAGTGTGCACAGAAACATGATTAAATGTTTGATGTAACTATTTCCAAAATTTTATCTAACTTGGGTTTCATAATATTGATGCAACATTTGAGTTCAATCCACATTGTTGACCAGTAAGAGGCCATACCAGTCCCATGGTGTGGCCTCCAGCTTCTCTACTGATTTCTAAATAATGATGACACTGGAAAACCTGAAATCAGGACACAGGTACACTCTCATTCTCACTGAGAATCATGGCCTGGCTCCGCATGATGTCTCACATATGCTGTCTGGTTAGTTTCTGACTGACATGCTCTGCTGCTTGCTTACTAATTTAGACAATACATGACTGGAAAACTGACTATCTGACTGAGTTCACTGACTTCAGATCTTCTCCTTAACCACATCCTGGCAGACCTGGCACAGTTTTTAAAGCATGCGGAGAGAGATCTGGGAGAGCCAGACTACAGTTCCTGTTTCTAGATCTTCCTACTGTCTCAGTGGAGAGGAAACATCCTGATGAGTGGGGTAAACGACTCAAAGAAGAAGACGATGCAACTGTAGGAAGACGAGATGAAGAGGAAGATGATAAAGAACAAAAGGCAGGAGGAAGGAAAGTCAATAACATGAACAAAACATGCCATTCACCTTGGGATGCTCCCCTCCTGTGTGTGTTTGTGTGTGTGTACGTGTCTTTAAGGGCTTACATAAGGGGGCCAAACAGCCTACGCCTATGTATAAATACCCACAATGCTGCTGGAGAAGCAGGGAGAAGGGTCAGGGAGTGAGTCAGCACACCCATATCACTCCTCTTCCATCTCTCTCTGCTTCCATCAATCCATCCTCTCCTCCTCTTCCTCACTATGCTCCTCTCCAGTTATGATTTGTCATATTGTCTCAGGTAGTCTGTTCATGGGGAACACACAGAGGATTTCACTTGGCAGGCAAACTATGACCTCCAGTTAGTGATGATCGTAAAAGCAACAGAAAGTGTAAAACAACACAAATCAATGAACTGCATTTTAAATGGCAGTTTCTTTTATATGTCAGTGTTTTCTGAAGATCTATCAGGCTGAATTATTGTTAAAATCATTTGAGATTAAAGAAATAGAATTATTTTTTCTTTTCTAATCACAGAGGATTTTTTTTATTCATTTTTTTTGATAACAGAGATAACTGAGTCCATCTGTTCTTGAAGTGGGCTTGCTGTGTTTTTAATTTCAGAATCGCTCAGAGCAGCGTCCAGAGAGCTGCTGCATCATTTTACTCCACTCCACTCAGGACATGCTGTTAAAGTGTTTGTTTCACATGACTCTTTGCTGCCACTGACAGCACACATGCTGTACGCTCATTGCTGGTTTGTGGTGGAGTTAAGCCTGGACGACGACAGCTAGTCGGCTTTCTTACATTACTACTCATGCAACTTTCTCAGACAGAGTTTTTGTATCACTAACAAACCCCACAAATGTAAAAAATATAAAAGAAATTACTTGTCTGCATTTTTAATGGAAAAATTATCAATCTTTCACCCATCAGGTATTTCTGTCTGTATGCACTGTGATCCACACCTAACTATCATTAGCACCACAACTCAAGTACTTTGCACAGCAAAACAACGTTACTCTTGACACACGTATTATCTATTTCTGTTTCACAGCGAAATACTTTCACGAAGCACCTGTGAAAACAGCTGAATAAACTCAACTAACTGATCAGGAATCAGTGACAAGTTTGACTTGGAATCTGATGACCGCATCCAAAAATATGTGCAATGACCACAGCCAGAAACAGGTATTTTGGCTATCACTCTTTTTCTTTAAAGATGTGTTAAATAAATAAAAAAGGGAAATGGCCTGTCTATTTATCTATCTATCTATCTAAAAAAAAAACAAACAATGTGATTAAGGCAGGAATCAAATCTATGATTGATCACAACTTCCAGGGTCTGACACCATTAGATAGTGATGCATCTCTAATGGTACTCGGTGCTCATCGACCTCAAGCAAGTTCAGATAACTCTTTTTTTACCCTTTTTGATTTACCTCGACCTGGATGACTGAGTACCTAGAGACTCATCAGTTTATACAGTGTGTGATGTTATCTGTCGCAATAGAGTACTATCTTACATTCAATTAGAAAAAAAGCAAGAGACACTACAGTCTGGCTGGTTTTACACTACGTTCGATTTCAGTTTCAACACTGTGCCAGCGATGAGAGAGAATTCTGGCACAGGGCGATTTTACGTGGTCCAGCTTACACCTCCATCCTTATCCGCGCTCTCATTCACTGACTGCATTCTTTCGACCGTCTTTCATTCACTCCATCTCTCCATTCCTAGTCCATCTGTTTGATTTTTATAGCAATCTCTTTTTGTGCTGCTTTAATTGCCTTCCTTCTCTTTATTATTTTCTGTCTCCATTCTGTACTCTTTATCTGTTGCTTTGCTTTACACCCACACAGCTGCAAACTTAACCTGCCTACATTTCAGAAACAAAACAAACTGGAAGTAAGGTGAAAAAACGACATCTTACGCTGAGAAATAACATGTTTCCACAAAAAAAGTTATAATTTTATCAAACGGTAAAAGATGATTTTTTTTAATTACACTGGTCAACACTAAATTTATTGTCCAACTTCTTTTAGCTGATTTAGGACAGTTTTGATGTGCTGAACCCAAATATCACATTGGCTTTGCTCAATCAGGTCAACTTTTAGCGCTATGGCGACATGCTATTTTTGACATTTTGGCTTACATATACAGGAATATTTGATTCATATGATGCAAACCTTTTTTTTTTTTTCGAAGAGTTGGAATGTGTCAGTATTTAACTAATTGGTTTTAATTGGTTTTATTTCACAAGTGAATGAAATGGCTTCAACCAGAAATTTTGCAAAAATAAGCCCGATGTGTTCTGCTACATCTGTGACAAATACACTACAGTTCCCAACAGGAATCCAGTCACAAGTTTCATAAAGTGTGCTTTCCATGCTTATTTTTGTATTAAATCTCACCAACTTCACCAGGATAAAGCTTGGGTGCCACACATGAAATGAAAGACATGCACAGAGTATCTGTGTCAGAGGATTAAAGGCAAGAAGAGCTGTCTGAAGTTTGGTCTTCCTATGGTTTGGAGGGAGCCGACCTACTATGGCACTGACTGCTACTTCCTGCTGGGATCAACAGAAAAACACGGAGCATCTGATCTGATCTTCAATCTGCATCTCGTCCTTTAGCTCATTGTGATCAAATTGAAATGAATCGTATTAAAACTTATCACTAATATGCTGACTGCTTTCAGAAACCTCGGATGCAACATGAGCATCAAATTGCATTATTTATTCTTGCATATGGATCCTTTTCCTAAAAATCTGAGATCAATGAGCAGGAGGAGAGAATCCATGAGGACATGAAGGAGATGGAGACCAGGTAGCAGGGTCATGATTGCTGATTTCTACTGGACTCTGAAGAGAAGCGTCCCTGTCGCTGAGCATTCTAGGGTTTGGAAAAAACGTGTCCTACGTTTTGAATAACGATGACATAACAATTTACATGTAGTTAGCTCTATCAATGTCTGCTGTTCAATTTACAGAAATCTATTTTTGTATCATTAAATGAATAAATTGTGTTACAGAAATCTATTTTTGTATCATTAAATGAATAAATTGTGTTACAGAAATCTATTTTTGTATCATTAAATGAATAAATTGTGTTACAGAATTTTTTTTTTCTCTCTTAAAAACTGTTTCAAGAAATATTCACAAAATCACAAAACCTCAACTGATTTACTCAGATGATCAGATATTTTAAAATAAAATAAGATATTTGAAGTGGACTTATGCCAAGACACCAAAACACAGGAATGAGAAGACACATCCCAGTGCCCACATATCAATGGCCTCAGTTATAGGGAGAGCTCACCTCTGGAGCTCTGTATGGAGGCATTTGCAGATTCATTTCAATCTCTGTTTTAGAGGTTTGAATAGCTAAACGACCTTGAATGGCTGTAGTGGTTGACAAGCATGATGTTGTCAGGTTTCAGGTCAGCCTAACTGATGCCAAGAGTCTTCAAAAGCGACAAGCAGCTGATGTGTGACCAGGTGGATGTCATTGAGAGATAATGGTGCCCACCTCTGCTTCAGAAAGCCCCAAAGACTCATGTCCAGCAGCTCAAAAACAAGACAAGTCATTTCCACTTCTGCAGTGTGATCGTCACAGTCCTTAAGTATCTTGATGGCCACCATGGAAGTAAGGCACTGATTTGCTGTCTTGTGGATTTGAATAGCTGCCTGCGCTTGATTCTGAGTCTTCAGAACTGGAGTCATCAGTGATTGAGACTCCATCAATAGAGTCTGACTGTGAATCATCCACAGGGAACACAGCCATGAACTCAAAGGAAACTTTGGCAAGACATCCTTCCCCAACTACTTTCAACACAAGGTATCGGTCTGTGTTACTGCTAATTACATCATACTGTACTTTTGCAATTCTTTCATGTGTGAAGCCATTTTTACCTGAGAAGACAAAGTGGCATTCAGTTATACTTGCTGCGTCTGCTAGCGCGCACGCGCGATCATGACATGGAAACCGATCACGCGCTGCACAAAAAGGCACCGCGTTCCTGAAGGAACACAGAGATGCTCTGAGAGCACAGAACTCATTGAAAGAAACTGTAGAGACCACGGGGAAGGACGAAACGACATGTAGGAAGATGTGGAAGAATCTTCGCGAATGTTTTGTTAAAAACAAGAAAAGGTCTCAGAAATCTTATGGTTCTGCATTCACCAGACCTGCACCACTGCTGACGGAGCTGTCATGGCTCTCAAACTTCTGATAACTTGTTTAGACACTTGTTTAGAAGGCCAGTGACTCCTAGCAAATTAACCAGGGAGTCCATAGCAACCTTCTACTTCCTCTGCTTCTTCTGCGTCACCGATGGGTTGTGGATGCATTTTCACAACAGTGACACCTCTGTTTGGGAGAGGATTGGTTTGGGCACACTGATGACATCACCAACTGCGTGTACGCTCACAGACACGGCGAGTATACGGACAGCTTTAGTCTCATTGTGTGTTCCTCCGAAGTTCATCCAGACAGATGTGGAGACAAATTGATCCTTATAACATCTTATAACATCATGTCAAAGCCACTTCAGTGACATCACTCTAAGGTCGCTTTCACACCTAACCAAACGGTACATTGTAGCATCACTTGGTTCGGTTCAGTTCTGCTTCACACTGCACTTCCTGAACCGCACCAAACTACCTGAAGCAGACTATCTGAGGAAACAAACTCTGGTCCCTTCAAAGTGGACCAAATAATAACATTATTTGCATGCACAGATGCAGATTCTTGATTTTTTTCATGTGTCGCATCCGAAATTCCATACTATACACTACATACTCAATATGTGTTCTATCATTCAACATGCTTTTGAGTGAATAAATGTAGTATGCATCTTTTCGGACGCACTGCTTAGTGCGGAAGTGAAGCACTTCATAAGAGCCTCTTGGCGGTTGAATTGGAGACATGTAACCATGGTAACCCGTGATAACGTCACCTCTACCGGCAATCTTATGCTGCATTATTGTGGGACATTTATGCAGGCGTAGTGTCCAGTGCTTGCACACTGTAATATTTACCAAAAATAGTATGCACCTCACATACTATTTGGGTTCATACTAAGGTTTCAGACATACTAAAAAATCTCACATACTGTTTTAGCATACTTAGTAACATGTTAGTATGGAATTTTGGATGCAGCCACCATTGGGATGGGACCATTTAAAATGCCTGTGTGTTGTTTGTGTTTGAAAAGGTCAATAAAATTTAACATAATAGAATTCAGTAGATTTCATTTTAACATTTTAGTTACCATTGTCTCAGTATTTTTAGGTGTGCTAGAAGTGGGCTAAATGTTCATTTATAAGTCAAAGCCACAAATGAGATGTCATTAGCACTGTTAGCAAAACAACTTTATCATACCATATGACATGGTTACGCCACATTTGAGACAAATAAGTCCTTTTTACTTTCCTGCCATGCTCTCTCTCTCTCTCTCTCTCTCTCTCTCTCTCTCCCTCTCCCTCTCTCTCTCTCAGCTCCCCCGCAAACACTATCTGCTGTTTTGGTCCAGACATCCCAAAAAATAACTGAGGTTTTAACAAAGCTTCGTGCAGCAAACATTATGTGTGTATGACTATTCACTGCATTTGATTTGCTTTAGAGAACAATCACCTTCACCATGTAGTTTTATCTAATCCACTCTTTCCTCATTACTTCAGAGAGCTGGTACAAAGAGGACAAGTGAGAGAGAGAGTGGGAGAGAGAGGGCAGAGGGGTGACAGTGAAGAGCTGCAGATATTGACGAGAGAGTAGATGATGAGACTAACAGGTTTGAATACCAAATAATGAACTAAATACAAGTTGTAAATATGCTAGCATCATGAAATGGAAAACAAAATGTACCACTTCAGACTCACAATATCATGAACGTGTACAATCAATCCTGTACAATAATCCCGCAAGAAATATTGCTGGTGAAAATTCAGTGTTGTCTGAGTCAAAGAGGTGTGGATTCAAGTCAGTTGAGCAGCCAAGTTGAATCGGGTCAAATATTATAGCCATGTGCTGGCCCCAGGGTTATTATGATTAACAAAAACGAACGAAATGACAAAAACTAAAACTGAAAAAACATTTTCTTTAACTAAAATAAATGAAAACTATAATTAAAAGAAAAAAATCTTACTAACTGGAACTGTATTACATGTTTATAAACCAACTAAAACATATTGGAATTATAGATTAAAAAAAAAAAACTTTGTTTTTGTCTTTATCAATTTTGAATTGATATGACATTTTTTACGTGAGCTGGCGCCTTTGGCTATTTTGACTTGTACCCAGCAGACACACAATCCAAATTGCATTAATAATAAAAATAATAAAACAAGCGTTTTAAAAGTTTGTCATCTTACAGACAGAAGAAGCCTAAATTCATACTTTTTACAACATTTTGTATTTATTTTGGCATTCTTTAAATTGTTTATTGCAATTAAATTGTAGAACTAATTGATTTATTTTGTGTATAATACACAATAGTGACGTGTGGTTTGCTTGATACAATGAATAGTGCTTGGTAAAATTCACAGAGCCCCTCCGCTGGGTGAAGTTATGAACGTATGAAGACACAACAGTGTTTGCTTTTCTGATCTATCAGGGACTTTCACAACATGTGCAAAGCACAAATGATGCTTATTTCACTCATGGTTGATGAAAAGTTGTTGGAATCCATGGAGGTACTGTAAGCTCCACACCTAACGGGAAAAATGCCGTGACTGTTATGCAGCTTAATTAATCAATCTTTGAAAAAGAAACAAAAGATTATAACGTCAAATTGAAGATGATGGACAGATGACATTTAAACAATACATTCCTTCTCCTACTCGCTCCTCGAGCGCAGTAACTCAACAATATTATATTTGTAAACTGACAAATGGTTGAAAAGGAAACAATAGAAGGAAACTAACGAGGGGCGCTCAGGGTCAAGAGACAGAGTGGTGGATTGAATTGAAGGAGGGACAGATGACAGAGGAAAAGCAAGACGTGAAGGGAGAATGACACAAAAGTACAAAGTAAAAAAAAAAAAGACATAAAGATGGAAGGAGACAGAAAAAGAGGTCTGGGTTCGGTGCACTCATGTCGGCTCATGTCCCTGTTGCTAGGTTACCATCCTCAGATGAATGGGTTAAGTATCTCAGGAGCACTAGTGACACAGTTAGCTGGTCTGCATCAGACCACACACACACACACACACACACACACACACACACACTCCAAACACTGGATGCATCCATTTTGGCGAAAATAGATTTAGTTTCAAACTTCAATGTCTCGGACAAAATGCCATCCACCAATAAAGTGAATGGCATTTTGTGCGAGACATTATATCACTGTACATTTTCAAACCCACGACCGCAGCATCTTTTCCCCAGCAGTTAGTAATCCAGGTGGGCCATCCCACCCACACACAATGATTCACGTTTTAGACATTAAGCTCATCTTGTCGTTGAATCAAATTGCCCGTCCAACTGATCAGGTTCAATTCATAGATCACTGTGAACAACAAACAGAGCGGGACAGAAGTCCTGCAACAGTGATGATGGAGGAGCTAAGTGGTGGGAAAGGGAATAAGTAAAGAGCGACTGGGCAGAGGGGCATATGTTATTGTGGTGAGAGCAATGTGGGAGATACGGCATTAGAATCACTTCTTTACCATGACAGCACTAGTGTAGAGTTTCTGGTAGTACTTTTTTTAATAATCTTATTCCATGAACCAATTTAATATTGAATTAAAAAATAAAATGAATGCATTTAGGTAACGGTGTTTAAAATTACACTGATATATGGCCAGTATTACAAGACGCAAGGCAATGATGCAAAATCCGTCTGATAAAACCGTTGTTACCACATGAAGAATCAGCTGAAGAATCTGTAGCGTCATGTCATTTCTCAGCACCACCATTTTCACAGCTCAAAAGGTGCTGAAAGAAATAACACACTACCATTCTGCCAATACATTAGATAAAAGTTTCTTCAGGTAAACATACTCCTTATGTAAAATTATCACACAGAGTTGCTAACTAGTTCCATATGAACTGTGTAAATATACTATAAACACATAAATAAACATGCATGGTTCTCACAGTAACAATGTATTTTTTATGTATACAGTCTGTCACCGATGCCAGTCTGGGTGAATTATATCCAGTTTTTTTATATATTTAAATAATTCAGTAAACGGAGAAAAAGGAAATCACATGACGTTGAAGATGTTACTAAAACATACTTTTATAGGAGAGCCATTCTGGATTTTATTTGACTTTCAACTTCTTATTTTTTTTTCTTTTAAAAATGGTTGTTTCTAATGGTTTTCTTATGGTTTGTATACACTCATCTTGATGATTCTGGACTTATTTTTAATTTTGTTTTCTTTGCGAATTTGCATCATTTTTTTATTATCATAAAAGGACAAAACATCTGTCTCGTTAGGGGCTTTTTATTATTGACAAAATTCATATACTATATGAAAAAAATAATGCTATTACGTAATGTTCACTTCACCAAACAGCACTTCACTTTCGACAGTGCTGATAAAGTCAGAAACTCTCCTGTTATACTCAGAGGGCCTTTCATGATGTATGGTTACTGGCCAGAGTGGCTGGTGACGGCTGTCAATGTACCAGCCACAGGAAGAATTCCCTCTCTGTGCTGTGGCGAAGCAGCTATCGACAGAGTTAAGTATAGTCATTGGTACTGTAGCACCTACTAATGTGCTACAGCCATAAAAAATGTCAACAGCCAAGAGGACATTGGCTTAACAAGCTGACATCTTTAGAATCATCTTTAGAAACCCAAAGACCTGCTGTCCTTATCTGACAACCAAGGCAAACTATAACACAAGAGACAATAGCTTATAGTCTGTTGTTTATTTTTTGAACATCTTGAAGTCAAAAATGACTCATGACCGTTCCCAAAAAAAAAAATCACTTACATATTTGCAGACAGCACAGATTTGGCCGCTGGCTTCCTAGATCCTTGCTGTCTGGCATCGTCAGAGTACAATGTTAATCACAACAGTTTGGGCTTGAACAGGCAGTGTGAAAGGGGTTAATGGTGGCAAAGTCAGTCAACCAGTGGACTGGCTGCACCATCACAATGTTCACGTTGTTTTTTTTCATTCATGTCTCCCTCAGGATGATTTATCAGTGATCCCTTCATGTTCTATATAGCACCACTATCAGGTCAGTTTTGTTTTTTTTTCCTTTGAATTATCCAGCAGCCAAACACTAATGACATCCACCAGACTGATCGAAACTTTGGTGGTTTGGATGGTACTTTGCATAATTTAGCATAAAAAAACCTCACACAGAGATGATGAGCATGGCAAACAGCATACATTGTATTAGCTTTGTCGCTGTTAGCTGAAAACACTGCTTCTGAGCACAGCTTCACAAACATGATAGGCGACTTTTAGCCTCGTCTTCCAGGCTCATTAAATGTGTGACAATATCTCTCCTTCAAACTAATAAAGTGCTGCTTTACACTACACATACAGTCATGGAAAAAATTATTAGACCACCCTTGTTTTCTTCAATTTCTTGTTAATTTTAATGCCTGGTTCAACCAAAGGTACATTTGTTTGGACAATTATAATGATAACAACAAAAATAGCTCATGAGAGTTTAATTTAAGAACTAAGGATTATTCATTTTCCATGGTTTTCTTGATAATAACCAAAATTACTTAAATTCTTACATCAATAGCTATGGCATTGTACCGCCAAAAACACTACTTTTAAGCATTCCATGTTTTCTTTTCTGTTTGCTTTAAACACATGATACACACAAGAGTTAATACTTGATTGCATAACCATTGTTTTTGATGACTGCAGCCATGCGTCTTGGCATGCTCTCCACCAGCTTCTGACATTGTTCTGCTGTCACAGCAGCCCATTCCTGTTGGACAAATTCAAACAAATTTTCTTTGTTTTTGGGCTTGTGGTTCTCCATTTTGAGTTTGATGATTTTCCACAGGTTTTCAATTGGATTAAGATCTGGTGATTGAGCAGGCCAAGGCATGGTGCGAATGTTGTGGTTCTCCATCCAGGCTTTAACTGACCTTGCCGTGTGGCAAGGGGCATTGTCTTGTTGGAAAATCCAGTCATTCGAGGCAGGAAAGAGTTTTCCAGCTGATGGAAGAAGACTGTTTTCAAGGGTAGTCCTGTACTTGACCTGGTTCATTCGGCCTTCACACAATTGCATTTGCCCTCTTCCACTCAGACTGAAACAGCCCCAGATCATGACTGATCCACCCCATGTTTTACTGTAGGGGCAAGACAGTCTGGGTTGTAAGCTTCTCCAGGCTTCCTCCTAACCAGTAAGTTGGCCGGAGTGGGCATCAATTCAAAATTGGATTCATCACTGAAGAGAACCTTAGCCCAATCATCAACAGTCCAATCCTTGTGGTCTCGAGCAAAGAGTAACCGGGCCTTCCTCTGCCTTTCATTGATGAAGGGCTTCTTGCGTGCTCTGTGTGACTTCAAACCAGCTTCAACAAGTCGGTTTCGAACTGTCCTTGCCGAGCAAGTCACATTTCTCGACAGTGCCCACTCATTTTTAAGGTCCCTGGAGGTCTGACGACGATTCCTGACACAGGAACGGATGAGTGCACGGTCATCTCGTGGGGTAGAAAGACGTTTCCTGCCACGGCCAGGTAGCAATTTGGTAGTGCCATGTTCAGCTTGTTTTTTTTGTTGTAATGAACGGCTGTCTTGGAGATCTTCAGTTTTTTCGCTACCTGTCTCTCACTCATGCCAATTTCCAGCAGTGCCAAGATGGCTGCCTTTGTTGCTTCACATAATTCTTTTGTTTTAGGCATTATGTGAGAGCTGACAACTTCTGAGTTGTGCTACGGCTTGAATGTAAGCAGGAAACCACTCTAGGCCTTTGCATGTGCAGTGCTGCTTGTGACATGAAATGGCCTCTTATATACCCTGGGAATCAATTAAGCTTAAGAATGTCAAATAGGACATAAAGTATTATGTGACCAGCTGCATTTTTTGTTGTGTTCATTGTATTATACGTTTAGTGGTACCAGATATTAGAATGAACAAGAAATTGAAGAAAACAAGGGTGGTCTAATAATTTTTTCCATGACTGTAGTTACTGGCAGCTGGTGTCCACTCGTTTTTTTTTGCTTGTGTGTGTGTGTATGGGCTGTGATGCCAGACTAGTTTGACCCATATCGGCTGTCTGATCCGTCCCAATATGTCTCCAAGGTGTCACCGTGGCAACGGGTGTACTATTGCCACAAATGTCAGCAGCAAGGACAACCAAGCCCTGAAGGAGATAGTCTGCCCATCTGTAGCTAAGAGTGAGTACAAGCACACACACACACAAACACACACACACACACATCTTCAGATGTGTGAAAGTAGATCGGAGCAAAAATAGGAGCAAAATTAGACTTTGTCTCTCTCTCTCTCTCTCTCTCACACACACTCACACACACTCACACACACACACACACACACACACACACACGGTATAATAAACACAGACGCATCAGATTGCCGCTGATGGCCGATGAAACAGAAATTTTGAGAACTGCCGTTTTAAGGTTGGCTGCTTCTCTCTCTCACTTTTCTCCACACAGTGAGTGGACTGAAGTGGAGGCATATATCTCACACATGTTCAAACACTGACAGATACAACATCTTCCACTTTAAACTGATAAGAAGAAGTAGTCATAGGAGGAAACGCCACACAATGACTGTCAGAAAAACTGACAGTTTCACACTTACATGCATGTGTAGCGCAAAAAAATTAAATCAATAAGTATATTAAATGTTTTTACTCATAACTCCACTCCCTGACTTCCTCTTTTCTCGCATGTCATGCATCACATTCATATTTACAGAGACTCCCCTAATGTGGAGCTCCCAATGGGTCCCTAAATTCAAAATGAATTTCAATAAAACCTACACAGCAACGTTTTCTCCACTAATAATAACCACAATGAGCCTTCCCACCTAAAACTTATGATTCATATTATGTTGCTGTGTGCCATGAGCCCAGCAAGCTTTTAAGAATGTAAGTTTGTTGTGTCTGAAAAGCACCAGGGGAACGGAAAAATCAATGCACTATAATGCTGCAATATTTTTGACCCTATCAATAAGCCGACTGAGGCTCACTATAAGAGCACTACAGTGGCATGGCATGAAAGAGTGCACAATGGCGTTATATAACATGAACTCTTGAAAATGCTGAAAATAACGTCCTTGATAAACAGTGAGGTGATGTCAGTGCTTCACTTCAGCAGACAGACTGAACTCACAGAAAGCACCATCAACCTTTGGAAAGGTTTTGCTGCTATGGTGAGGATTTGTATGACAAATGTTTTTGAAAGATTTTAGCCACACTAATTAGAGTTTATACAGTGTTTCCCAAAGCCTAAAATTACATCCTCTAATCTCTGTTTTGGTCCAAAACTCAAAGATATTCAGTTCATTGAAAACGAGTTTAACCTTTTTGGTAAATATACTCAAACCAATCAATCAATTGTCAATTGTTGCAGCTCTATCAACATCTATTTCATGGACTGCCTTGAAAGTTTGTAAAAACATCAAAGGTATCCAGATGATGGCTCCCTCTGATATTTCCTCTAGTTTGATATATATCTACAAAACTAATGGACGTATTATCAAGTGTTTAATCAACGTCCAGGTTCTTCTCATTGAGGCACCAGGTCAAAATTCAAGATTTCCACTTTGTCCAATACTTTTGTTTATGACCAAATATCCGTTAAAACTAGAAAAGCACTCAGAGAGCGCAGACCTCCGCGGCGGTGGCGACTTTTATATTTAAAGTTACCCCTACCACCAACCAGGTTATGTTTTCACCGGGGCTTGTTGGTTTGTTGGTTTGTCGGTTTGCAAAGTAACTCAAAATGTTATGGACGGGTTTTGACAAAATTTACAGGATTGGCCGGAAGTGGCCTAATTTTTGGTGGTGCCATTGGATCTGATCACCACCAAATATTAATCAGTTTTAAGTTAGGCCGCTCCTGACCAACCCTGAAAATATCCGGGAAAAATCCGTCCACAACTTTTTGAGTTATTTTGCAAACCAACAAACAAACAAACCCCGAGGAAAAGATAATGTCCTTGGCGGAGGTAAAAATAAACACTGTCATTATGAACTTCAAGCAAGTGTTTCTGAAATCTCCATATGATCTCATCTGTAGTGTCTGTTTTATGATAAGACAGCAGGAAAGAAATCCAAAATGTTAGAACTATGATGCAGTAGTCTTTTAGAAATATTTTAAAATACAGCTTGAACCAGGCATTTCTGAAAGCCGCTGCATTGAAAACCCAGTAGTTTCACATCTTTATTCTCTGATCACTTCTTTTCTGTTCATCAAACACCTCTGTCTGCCTCTGTCGCTTTTTAATCCTTTCCTTTTTTCTAGCTCTTTCAATGTTCTCCTTTCACACCTACACACTCAACCCTCCCCTCTTCCATCCCCCTCTCCACTCCCCCATCTATCCATCTATCCATCCATCCGTCCATCCCATTTGGTAGTACTCTCAGTGGAACACTTGGGCTATTTATAAAAGCATCAAAGCCCACAGCTTCCAACACACAGTCACTGGAGAGGAAGAGGGGGAGACAGAGGGAGATATGGAGGAAGAAGTGTGGAGGTGGAAGAAAGGAAGGAGGAGAGGAGAACTGAGGAAAGGGAGAAATTGATAAAGACAGAACAATGAAGGGCAAGAAGAGGTAAGAATGGACAGAGATGAAGAAATAGAGCTGCAGAGGAAATGAGGAAAGAACAAAAAGCGCACAGCAGAGGTGCAAAAACAAAAGACCGCATGATGACACAATCAGATATGTTTTTATCCATCCATCCCTTGCTTCTCCATTTCAGTGATAAACCTCAACATCAGAGTCGTTTCATGTGTTTGTGCATTAACACCCATCTTGTTCCATTTTTGTGCGTACATTTCTGTTATCGGTGTGTGTACATGTGTGTGATTGTGTGTGTGGGAGGCAGGTTTTGGATCTTTAGACCTCCCACCCACACAGGTTAGAGTTGTAGAAGCACCTGAGCTGCGTTCGCCACCGTCAACAGACACAGATGTTTGCAAATGTTCACCAGCTCATTTGAACCTGAACAGGCTCGTGAAAAAGGTGGAAAATGTATCATGTGAATCCAGAGGAACTGCAGGCGCCGTAACCCACGGCAGCTTGATGAAAGCGAAAGCAAGAGACGATCCGTTAAACCAAAACACAAACGCCACCATGAGAAGCATGAATTAAACTCCTAATGTGTTTAAGAATATACATTTTTTTCCTCCAGCAGAGCGCCAATGGCTGCTGTGAACGACACCTTGGGCTTGTTTTAGGTGCAATCTACACTCCTACACCATTTTATCTCCCTCTTCCTCTCTTTCTGTCTCTGCACTACCTCTTCTTCCCTGTCCATTACATCCTCTGCTTGGCAGAAAAATCTCACCCACCACCTCTCTGCACAAGTGTCATTCCAGCATACCCTCTCTTATTCATTTTCAACCATCTGAGCTGTTTTCATTTAATTTATTCTTTTTTTTTTTTTTAAGAATATATGTAATTGTCCTCTGCCTGCAGGAACATATCACTTCAGTTTTGTGCTGTCCTCTTGAACAAGAACATGAAAAAGGTCATACATTAGTACAGCACAGTATGTTCTCATATGCACAAGAAGTCCACTATAAAAGGATTATATCAGGATGCTGAACAGAACAGTGGATTGAACACATTATGGAGAATTTACAGTGTGCATCTCTACTATTCCTGCTCTATTTTATCCTTCCTCAACTCTTCATCAATTCAAACTCAGTTTTTTTTTCAAGCCAGGTCTTCTCTCTCTCTTTTCCATACATGTTGTATGTTCTCTGTACAGTATGTTTGATATTAAACATTTTAAGAGGAAAACAGCACCCTTTTTGTCATTGCTCTCTGAGGACATGTAAGATGCCTTTCATCCTTTTTCCCTACGCTTGCTATGAGCTCTTTCCACTGAAACTTTCAAGGAAATCACGTAAGCCTCTTCTCCTTCCTACACCCTTCCCACTCACTTTCTCCCCCTTTTGTCTCTCCCTACTCCCTTAATGAATTCCACCCCCACTTTATCTTCCTTCATCTCTCCCTCCTCCCCTCTTCATCTCTCATCTTGCCATGTTTCTTTTCCATATTTTCATGCCCCTCCTCATTGCCCTATTTGCCACATTTCTCACACTCAGTCCCTCTCAAGCTCTCTCTAAAGGGATAATTTGTCCATTATCCCAAGTCTGTGAGGAGACTGTGGAGGACAGTCAACACTGAAATCCAACTCATTATGAACACACTCATTTAGGAACGCATGCATAAGCACACACACACACACACACACACACACACACACACCAAACCAATCACGTGGAAGCATTCAGCACACAGAGCCATTAAGGAAATAAGTGCTCACAAGCTCATTAAACATGAAGCGCATGCTCACACACACACAAACTCCTGACACAAAGTAAAATCACACAAACATCTTAGAAACACCACATAGATTAACATAACATAGCATAACAAGCTGCAACCACCCTTTGAGTCCTACAGCACACTGTAGTGTAACTCTAAACAGCAGCGTCTCACTGAGACGACATAATTTGTTGTGTACAGCTGTAACAACAGTGACCAGCAACACTGTATAAAGAGTTACCAAATATGTAAAAACTCAGCCCGCCTCACTGCTTTCATTCAAGGCAAGACTGTGCACAACACCACTCAAACAGCTGAGTTTGACCTCATTCATATTTTTGATTTCAATCAACAAGTGCAGAGATGAAAATAAAAGTGTAGTGGGGAGAGAGGTAAATTCTGTGGGTGATACTATCATATTCCTCCACGCTTTTAAATAGTACTTTGACTTTTGGCCAAAAATCATATTCAAAGTTTGTTTGTTTATTAATATTAATGTTCAAATACATTCGGATATTTATTAATAATATTTTGACCATCAAATGCCTTCAGTAAGACCTATATTGGCATCAAACTAGTTCTCGTGAAGCTACCTCGTGAAGGAGAAAGCACAGAGCCGATTCTGACCTGCCTCGCCCCCAATCCCTCCCCCTCGCTCTCTTCCAGCTTACCAGGATGTAGTGTTGACAGGTGGGCTCTCTGGTTGCTGGTTGTCGTGTGGTACGTGAGCTCTGTCCTACATATTTTACATATCACTTTGTCCTTAGTCGTGATCTTTCCCTGTTCCTTCGGGAACCCAAAGTAGCGCCACATGTTGCTTTTCAGATGGTCTGAAGTGTAGATTTCAAACACATCAGGTGTAGTTGTTGTAGGCATTGTCGTGGCCATTGTTCTGATATGCAAAATAGGCTCTAACCAGGACACTAACGTCACCTACAGGAGCCCAGATGACCAATAATAGCCTTGCTAATGAGCCCACGATTCACAACATCACCAGGCGAGAAAAAGCCTCAGAATCTAAATTGAAAACAACATTTAACAAACACATTTACAAAAAATAATGCCCATATCAGGTTTGAATATTAAGGACTGCCTAATATTCATTTGAATATCTTTATTTTTGTAAATATTCAAATTATATTCAAATTATATTCAAATAACGGGGTGGCACGATGGTGTAGTGGTTAACACTGTCACCTCATAGCAAGAAGGTACCGGGTTTGAATCCCGGCCCGGGGCCTTTCTGTGTGGAGTTTGCATGTTCTCCCCGTGTCTGTGTGGGTTCTCTCCGGGTACTCCGGCTTCCTCCCACCATCCAAAAACATGCATGGGGATTAGGTTAATTGGTTAATTTAAATTGTCCGTAGGTGTGAATGTGAGTGTGAGTGGTTGTCTGTCTCTATGTGTCCTGTGATGAGGTGGAGACTTGTCCAGGGTGTACCCTGCCTTCCGCCCTAAGACAGCTGGGATAGGCTCCAGCCCCCCAGCAACCCGATGAGAATAAGCAGTAGATAATGGATGGATGGATGGATGGATTCAAATAACAAAGCTCAGGGTCAAAGCCCTACTTTTGACATCAAAATGTACTTCCCATGAGCTCCAAAAGTGACTATTAATTTCATTTTGTCCATTAAGAATTGTGACTGTGGTCACCTTCAATTTATGGATGTTACATTAGACTTGATAGATACAGAGTAGGGGATAACGGTGCATTTTCATGTAGACGTTTTGATGTCTTGTTCTACCACAAACTGCACCGTTCACATTATTTTAACAGCAGATATTGATTGGTGTGTAATGGAAGGTTAAAGTGTTGCTGAAAACGGCTAAGACAGTCCAATGTTTATGTTCGTTCAGGACGGAAATATAATCAGCTGCCTCTACACCACATCCTTCTTCGTACTACCACAAACTGCTGCTCTCTGAAACCTGTTAAAGGCTGATGAGTTCTTCGTCAAGCCCCCCCAGCCTCCTTCCTTTAGCCTCTACTTTCATAAACTATTACTGTGTTAACTAAAATAGATGAGGTGGATGTCCTAAAGGCAAATCTAACTTCTTTTTTTTCACCAATAACAAAGCAAAGTGAAGCCCAAGAGGAGCACATGTTAAATGTTACCAATGAAGCTTAGCTTTGTTCGACATTTGAAACACTTAAGTTTCAGCTCCCCAACTAAATGGGCCGCTGTTATTTGCACTACTACTGTTATTTACCTGATACTGTATTTATACATGTTTAATACTTCATATACATCTTCTTTATATATTAATGTGTAATACCACTGTTTTTTCACCTGTCATTTACTCATCTATACCATTTACACCAGTCGGTCCACTGTGTTCACTTGTTGTATATATGATGCCTCGATTATTCATTTATGTTGTATATGACATGCCTTAGCTTTTCTACTTGGTTGTTTTTCTACTGATGTTCTTATCCTTATTTTTTTTTTATATAGGCCCTTCTTTTAATGCTGCACTATTCACTTTGCTGTGTAAAGATGCAAATTTCCCCGCTTGTGGGACCAATACAGGATTATCTTATGTTATAGCAATGAGCATGTATGAAACTGTTGCTAAAATAATCCTCCTATCACCACAATCACCAACATTTAAAGCAACCAAGACTGAGGAGGTCAAAGGTTAAAACCCATGTGATGCTACACTGATCAGGTAAAAGATACGTACCAAAGCAGATAAGATAATTTCATGTGGCAAGCATATAAACAAATACAGTGTGAGACAGTAATGGCATTGATTTGTCCTCTCAGGTCTCTAACTACTGATCAGTAGAACACACAAACTGTCTGCCAGGTCGCTTTGGCGATTTGACCTTTCATTGAGAAACACACAGGCCACCACTTCTCTCTCATTCTGTTTGAATTATTCATACAATACATGACGTATAAATCAGATATAAATCTAACCAGTCATACATGTGATTGTCAAACAAACACAACCATGTGAACCCGCAAAGCACACAAACACGTATTTCACTTCCCTCTAAGTGTGTGCGTGTGTAACCTTGCTGAGGAATTCCTGTTCTAACAGAGCTTTAAGGTAGTGCTGCGCTGTGACATCAATCCTTCCAATCCAGAACCACGAGGCTTCCCACAGTGCAGCGGATGCTTCTCTAAAGGACACTACTGAGCCATTACATATACACGTGGGCCAATTACCAGCTAACCCACCGCTGTGCCGAACAGCACCTCTTCTATCCCACAGCATATAGACAGCTGCGTCTGAATATTTCACTGTTGCTAGGCGACGTGAAAATCCTTGAACATATCCAGTTGGCTGTTAATACAAGTAAAAAATACACAGACATCAAGCAAATTGATCAAAAAAAAAAAGACCCACAAAAGCACCATGACATTTCTGTCGACTTGTTATGTTTCTCTGATAGCTTGCGTTGTTTCCCAGGGCAACGCCCACAAAGCTGATGCTGGATCAGATGGTATGGAGATGGTGGATGAAAGACAGGGAGCGAGAAGAACGTCAGTCAGTGTGGTGTGTCTGTGTGTTCATGAGCTGCAACAGTCTTTTCTGACTAGATGAAACCAGCCACCATCACAGAATCACACGTCTCTCTTCACTTTATCATTTCAGGAAGTGAGAGCACAGCATCTCTGTTGATGAACCGATCCAAAACTAACACATTTCAGGGCGCATGCAGTTTAATCTTGTGCTTTTTGACACAGCGTTTCTTGCTCACTTATCTTTTAAAGTAGTTTTGTTCACAATAAGCCTTTTTTACAGAAGATGTTTGGACACAGAAAAAGCACAGATGTAAATAATAAAAAGAATGACGGTTAACTCTCAGGGTTCAGGTATCATGCATGCTGGTCCATTTGTCTCACTGCTGTGGCCTACTGGGGCAAATCCATCCTTAAAGTTATTTATGGTAACACCTGTTATACCTACATTTGATGTTTTTAAAAATAAAGACACTTTTGATTATACAGCAGTGTTACATGCTGACTCACTTCCTCCACTTCCACATCCTTGGTTACCTTCCAACTATCAATACCTAAATCTACGCCTACAGTGTGCTCCACTATGAATAAAGCACCAAAGTCCTGACTTCACTTCCAGACTTCACATACAGATCTTCTCCATTGATCTTTATTGGCTCTATTCATATGACAATCCACAGCTGCAACTCTGTACAGAATATTTTCTAGTATCATTTAACATGTATCCATTCTCTTTTCATCAGTATATATTTTATATTTTACTCCCAGGCTGAAGTAAAACCTTCATGATATCATTCTTTGTTCCCATCAAATCCCAAGAAGTTTGCAAGACTATTTTAAACTGCTATTTGAAAGATTTGCACAGTAGGAGACCGGCTAGTGATGCTTGAGTCAAGTTTTGAGCTTTAGAAATGGTGCTCATTAAAACCCACTTAGAAACAATAAGTGTGAATAAACAATGACATGCCCTTATTTTAAAAAAAATAAATAAAACAAATTGTGCTATATTTTTAAGAATATGTGACAACTCGCACTGGAAAGAAGAGAATAAGAAAGGAAATGAGATTAGTTACCAGAGTGGATAAAGGAAAAGAAGTAGGGAGACAGGAGTAGAGAGGACAAAAGGTGAGAGGTAGAGGAGAGGTGATTGAAAAAGGGATTAAAGAGATGAAGTATGAGACTGAACGACAATGAGCTAACTAAAAAAGAGAAAGAGCGATAAGATAAAAGAGAACAGAGTAGAAAAAATAAAGAAACTGAAAACAATGAGTGGAAGACTGGGTGACAATTTGAACTTCCGATCTTCAACCGAGCACAACCTAATAGCATGAGTTAGCATATGTGTGTGTGTGTGTGTGTTTAATCTGCCTACCTTGACACTGGAATCCCTGCTTGCCAAAACCCCTGTGGAGAGAGCACACACAGAAAACTGGTTGAACATCGTACAGACATAGACATGTCTCTCTCTCGCTCTCTCTCTCTCTCACACACACACACAAGGAATCTGAAACCCTCTCTCTTTGCCTCTAGATGTTTGAATTGACACAAATGCTGATCGCTGTCTGCTGTTAGTGTGCAGTTCTACAAATGAAACACACACTATGCAGCAGGCAGCGAGGATATTTGATTACTGTAGGAACAGCAGAGTTCATGTAGTGAGGTCAGCTTGCACACATACTGTTCTGTCGGGCAGGGCTGCCCCAGGGCAGAATGGTCAACCACACCTATTCAGTGGTACAAGGAATGCTGGGATGCCTGCAGATGCATGCATACTGTTCACACACATGAACACACACTGAGCCCTGCTCATTTCCATGTTATGGCTACAAATAGATAATCTCTAGGGGTGAAATCACTCATTGTTCTTTTCATTAACCCAGATGGATGGATAGATATGGACAGACAGATAGACGGTGTGAAAATCTAAACAGGTCAAGCACTTGCACAAGGGTGCACAGTGTTCCTCTATTTAGTATTTACAACCAGCGGGTTCATCCCATTAACACGCACACAATATCTACTGGGTCAGATTATTAAGCCATTCACAAATTAAAAAGCCCATCACAGGAGTTAAATAATGGCCGTTTTGGGAATAGTGCACAGCACGGATAATAATAAACGGGACAAATTAGGCCAACCTAGAGCCGGAAACTCCATTTAATAACCAGAGCAGACACTGCCGAGTAAACCTTGGTGGGATGCATGGTGTCACGTCTGCACAGATGACTTCGAGGAGAATATGAGGAGAAGCAGAAGGAGGAAAGCTTAAGTTGTGTAAGCATTTGACCCATGCAAGACTCCGCCAGGTTATTCCTGCTTTCGTTTTCATTTTTTTGCTCAGCCTCTCCAAGATCCTCGGCCTACTTAATATCACATCAAATAACGGTCTGCAGCTTTTCCTTTCACATTGGTGCAGCCCACACATCTTTCAGTCTTCCCTCCTGCCCTATGTTACACATATAACATCAACAAGTGCATGAATAGGGATGAATTCCATGTCTATTTTGAGAAATCTGTGCAACCAGTGCAGAACCTCCCACTTTCTTTACTCCTGCTGTAACTTAATGATGTGATACTATCAAACCCTGTAGCCATCTTTCAGCTGTCAATACGACTCATATCTCCATACATTTGCACATTTAAGCTCTTCTTTGGTATGATTTTTTTTTTTTATTTCTCTTTGGTTTGATTTCTTTTAAACTTGTCTTTGTTATTTGGGCTGGCAATTGATAAGTTAAAAGCAGAATTACATATTATGATAGAGACAAAGTGTGATGTCCGCACATATCAGATCTTAGGTTAGTGGCTAAATGCATGCACTAAACTGAACTCGACATGTTTCATGCATTAACCTAAAAACAGTATATTTAACTAATAATTAAAACCCATATCTTCTAATTTTTTTTGCCTTTGACTGCATCAATTAAATAATAGGGCTAATTGGAAGTGTTACCAGATGAAGTCGGTGCAGTGGCTGCAGAAGGTGGGCTGCTTGAAGAAGCGCGCGATGAATTTGTGGTCCTTCACCTCGTGCACGTTCTTCTGGCGGAGGGCTCCCTGTCTCGCGAAGCCCCGCATGGGCTCGCGGGGTCCGTCCTCCCCGTCACTGTTTGTCGCCGCTGAGTCTGCCATTCTGCGAGCGAATTAATTAATGTCCGGAATCTGACCAGAGCAAGTTGTTGGCGTCTGGTGCGCTTTGCAGGAGTGTCTGTGAGCACAGGAGTGGAGACTGTGTGGAGAGATAGATAGAGTTAGTTTAGTGTTGTGTTGTGAACGAGCTGCTGCTGAGCTGCTCTCCCTTCACTTCCTCCTTTTCCTCTGAGCCTGAGAGAGAGAGAGAGAGAGAGAGAGAGAAAGAGAGAGATGTATTCATATTATATATATGGAAAAGAAAATTGTACATTACATCCATGACATTTAGGAAATATTAAAAATAAGTTTGGAAAGGTCATAAAAGCTTGATTATCTCTCTATGGTCCGACACTCTCTACCTGTTTTATCTGTTTGCCCGTCTATCTGTTTTGGTGTAGTTATTTTTGTAGATGAAGTGGCTTTATGTTGACGTGTACCTCAGCAGACAGTGTGATGTGTTTTAATCCTGAAAATGAAATAGCCTACCTGACAAATCAGATTACTTAATCATATTGTAACCTTCTGAAATATATATATTCTATATACTGGACAAATCTATCTGAAGATGAAAAAGAATGAAAGGCTATTAGTTGGTGTTATTGTTCTTGTAGTTCATGCAAATAAATGATGCAGTTTCAGTGTTAAGGATCCTTAAAAGCACTCTAAAGTTCATGCAGGCTGAGGCTTCAGCAATTAGAAACAAACCAAGTGGTTATTTTCAAAGTCAGTCTTTGGAGTATGAAATTCCCCTATCAGTGTAGACAAAACCAATAATTACAGGTGCAACCCAGTTTACATGACATCATGTCAGTGTTGTATTAAGACTGACAGGGATGCACCGTGGTGCCACATCACAATAGAATCCAGTATTTCCATGCAGCCACTGATTTGCAATATTGTTCAACACTGAAAGTCAGGGAGGCTTAGGGGGATTAGGTTAATTGGCTAATTTAAATTGACCGTAGGTGTGAATGTGAGTGTGAGTGGTTGTCTGTCTCTATGTGTCCTGTGATGAACTCCATGAACTCCAGCGGCTCCGTTTGAGAACAGACTGTATGGCGGCTGCCAGTGAGACGGAGGTCGTCTATCGCCTGGGTACATCCAAGATCAAGAGCAGTTTTAAGCACCAGGGCCACTGCGTAGGCTGTGGAAACACAAAGAAGTGGTGCTAAGTCAGGCTCCAAACCAGCCCTGGAACCACCCCGGTGAAAAAGGGGTATAAGAGAGCTGGACTAGGCTCCAGCCCCCCCCGCGGCCCTATGTGAGGATAAGTGGTAGAAAATGGATGGATGGATGGGTAAAAGTCAAGGATTGTTTGCCATTCATGTGGTTAGTTGTGACAAGTCCTTAACATTTTTACTGTGTTAACTTTGTCCTTGACAAACCTCCGGACAGCTGAATTACATTACAGACCTCCATCCGCAGATGGTGTAAAGGGTCTGAGTCTGAACACTTTGAATGTGTTTGAAATGTCTTTTGTATGTTCAAATTGCTTTACATGCAAAATGACGACAGGTTTCACTTTAACATTATATTTCATCTGGGGCCAGTTCTGTGCATGGAGCAGCAGAATAAACATCATTTCTTAAATCAGACAACTGCAAACACACAGAACAACATTCAATATTTGAAACATTCATTTCCAAAAAGAGATACTTCCCATTTGGAGAAGGACAAAAACAAGTCTGCGTCTAAGTCTGAGTGTTGGCATTGAAAGCAAGCACAGTTGCTGAGTTCTGACTCATCTTAAGACTTTTGCTTTCAGAGGGATTTTGGAGGATCATCATCTGTGATTGTCGGATGAATTTCATGTCACAAAGTTCTCAAAGATGCATTTAAAGTATTACGATATATAACCTGCTGAGTCATCTGATCTGTGAATATGATGCGTCACAGAAAGGGCCAAGAAAAGCTAAGTTAACTAACGGTATCGCTCAGTACAGTCAGATGAACGTGGGCACTGCGTTCCCATCACAGCTGGTCACATAATGCAGCTTGGTGTCACCTTATTTTCAGCATCAAAACCACAATACTTACCCTTTGTGTCACTTTGAACACCTCTATAGTTAGATTTAGGAAAGAAATACATCATATGGCTGAAAACTGCTGAAAATAACACACAGGACACAAGCAGTGGACAGAGGTTATGTTTTCACCGGGGCTTGTTTGTTTGTTTGTCGGTTTGCGAATGAACTCAAAATGTTATGGACGGCATTTGACGAAATTTTCAGGATTGGCCGGAAGTGGCCTAACTTAAAACTGATTAATTTTTGGTGGTGATTGGATCCGATTCAGCGTCACCACCAAAAATGAATCACTTTTAAATTAGGCCACAGAGCGGCACGGTGGTGTAGCGGTTAGCACTGTCACCTCACAGCAAGAAGGTACTGGGTTCGATTCCAGGGCCGGGGCCTTTCTGTGTGGAGTTTGCACGTTCTCCTCGTGTCTGCGTGGGTTCTCTCTGAGTACTCCGGCTTCCTCCCAACATCCAAAAACATGCATGGGGATTAGGTTAATTGGCAAATTTAAATTGTCCGTAGGTGTGAATGTGAGTATGAGTGGTTGTCTGTCTGTATGTGTCCTGTGATGCCTTAGTATTTGATGCCCTGGGTATGAGAACAGGTTTTTATGGTAGATGTCATGCCAGTGCTGCAGGGACATTCTTCATATACATGCAGCAAACATTAAAAACAGGACATATTGAGCACTGATTCAGCAGCAGTATTGATCTTCCACCTGTTCAAAGGCTACAGAATCTCATTCCAGCACAGTGACAATCATATTCCCAGCTGGTTCGCATGGTGGCAGTCAGCTGCCAGTGAATGACCTAGTTGAGATTGATTCAGCTATAGGACAGATAACAGTGTGTGCGCCCTGTGTCTCATCAATACATGCATGGTTCAGGCTAGTGTAGATTCAGCTCCCAGCTCATTTGCAATGGTACCAAATATCAAGAGACACTGGTAGTGATGTAAGCAGCATGGCCTCTGTGTGCATGTATAGACTGTGACACAATGACCCATCATTTTGACACCATAAGCCACTGATCTCTTTCAATTTCATCAATATTGATGTAACTATTCCCCTGTGTTGTTGAACTAGGGCGAGCATCTACACAGAGCCAGCTTGGATGTTTGAAAAGAGGTGGATGACAGCAGGTGTGTCACTGATATTTTCATCACCAAAATAACATCAGGTCCTTCTTTCCTTTAACAATCTACAGGAGTTGCACCTCACATTTCCACTGTGACAGCCTGCTACCAATGAATATGTGTTACCATACATAAATTCAACTTTTACACTCTATTGTTATTATTTACACGTTGCACACACAAGTTCAAACATGTTCAGAAGGAGGACTCTCACACGCTACACTTTATCCATGCAAGGACTTGAACCAGCAACCTTTTGGTTTTCAACCCTAATGCCCACAGACAGAGCTACTGCTGCTCTATCCTCTGACCTGGAAGGACACACATCAGCTGTCCTCTCCTACATCAACTTCTGCACTGAGAGTGTGTCAACACCCAAATCTGTAAGTGTTTCTCAACTAGAAGCCGTGGTTCAGCAGGAAGGTGAGGACGCTGCTCAGAGCATGGGACAGCCTTCAAATCAGGAGATCCACAGGTCTACAGAGAGGCTCGGGGGAAGCTGAGGAGAGGCATCAGATACCAACAGCGCATCGAGGAGCACCTTAACAGCAACAACTCCAGAGTCATGTGGCAGGGGATGAAGACACTCACTGGATATAGAGACACCACCAACACACACACTGCAAACAACACTCACGCTGAAACACTTCTTGGCTTGTTTTGACCATCAGACAAGCGAGACCTCATAAGCTTCACCAGGGACGAATGACCCACTACAGCTGCACCAGAAAGCAGCTGGTGTGGTAGGATTCTTAAGGCCTGCACAGACCACCTAGCAGAGGTTTTCACCACCATCTTTAACCTTTCACTTCAACAGTCTGTGGTCCTGACCTGCCTTAAGACAGCCACCATTGTCCCGGTGCCCAAGAAGAGAACAGTAAGCTGCCTCAAAACCCACCGTCCAGTTGCTCTGACCCCCATCATCACTAAGCGCTTTGAAAGACTGACCTTCTCTCACATCAAGTCCTTCATCCCTGCAGATCTTGACCAACATCAGTTAGCTTATTGAGCAAACAGATCAAAAGAGGACGCCATGTCAACAGCTCTCCACACATCCTCACACATCTGGACCAAAAACACACATATGTGAGGATGCTGTTTGTGGATTTCAGTTCAGCTTTAATACAATAATCACCCACAAACTGATTCTGGTGATCTACAACCTCTTTTTTTTTTTTTAACTTTCCACCACCTCGCTTTGTGTTTTTTTTTTTTCATTCTTCCTCTATTTCCCTCATGTGTCCAATCTTACAAAAGATCACCTTGTCTCTCTCCTGCTGATTTCTATCACACCTCCTTATTTCTCTCTCTCTCTCTCTCTCTCTCTTTATCTCTGAGCACATTTTCTCTCCAATCCCATAGTCCTTTTTCCCATCATCTTTTTCTGCCACAAAGGGAGGAAGCTGTTATATAAACCTGTTGTTTCGTTCTTCATGCAGTGACTACAGCACAGGACGCACTCTGACGCACACTAACTATGCTGCATAGGAACATTGTTGTATTGGGTTTCGGTCACTTATTTTGACATAAATATATTCTGTTCACCTAATGCTCTAATCTCTGCATCTCCTTCAGGTTAAAAAGAAAGCAGAAATGTATGTGCACTCTCACATTTTGTCTACCTATTCCCACACACTCTTTGTGGCCTATACTAACTGGTCTGCAGAGATAGGTCCACACACACACACACACACACACACACAGGCATGTTTAGCTAAAGGTATGCTTCAAACCCACGTATACACTGTAGGCCCAATTACCTCAATTATGTAACTTTAGTACATCTCTGGTGGCTCCTTCCTGTCCCTCTCTCTCCCTCACTCTGTCATTGTAAGAGTTAAAAAAGACTCAAACATCAACCATGTGAAACCACATGGAGCTCATTCTTCTGCTTTCACACCACATTTGCATATGTGCAGTTCTCTCTCTCTTTCTGGCTATGTGCAGGAGTGTGTGTGTGGTTTATTGTGGACAGCATGTGTGGAGCTGTGTGGCTGTGTGTTGTGCTCAGCATCACAGCCAGCTGTGATGAAACAGTGACCTGCTTCAAAATGTTAAAGGCTGAAATGTAATAGATTCTTCACACACACACTCTCTGTGTGTGTGTGTGTTATCATGGGGCAACATTTATATTTGATTCACATTTTTAATTTGCTAACCCTTTCTGTCCGATCAACACATCTGGCACGACAGTTCAGTTTCAAAATGATACTGATTAGAGTCATTAATGGTTTAAGACTTAATGGCAAACAGGAACAGCAGCTGCACGTCTTCACAACGGCCCAGTTTTGATTAATTGGCAGAGGGTGACGGCTTCGTTACTAATGAGGTCAAAGAAACTGCCAGAAACCGTGTTTACTCCTTCTGTGCAGCACAAACAGATCAGCTCTGGATCTGTGCTCCCACTGTTTCTTGTCAAACAAGGTACAACATGAGGGCTCATATACACACATACACACACACACACACACACACACACACACATGCACGTGCAATTCACACACACACTGTTAAGACTCAACCTAAGAGGGCATGCATTTTTCAAGTTTAGCCACTCCACCATGCAGAGTCTAAAACTAATCTTTAATGGACTGCTTGATGAAAATTTGCTTTTGACAGGTTCTAAAAGTCAAAATAAAGTCAAATTTGTGGCAAAACAGGATTTAAATCTACAGTATTATAATCTATTCCAAAATGACTGCTGGGAATTAAATGGTGTCAAAATCATGAGTCATCACAAAACCTTTGCTTACATAACAGGTGTCTTTATGAGGGCAGAACTCATCTGTTTCACAGATGAGTCTCACATAGGTCACTTTGTTTCCCAAACTGCACGCACTGCTGTGTAGTATCAAAGTTGTTGTTAAAAATAATCTCCACATGACAGACGTGGGTCACTTCACAGCTTTAGATTAGATTTCCTCATTACAGGCAGTTCCAAGAAAACCATATTGTTAGAAATCACCTTGTCTGGATTTGCTCTTTATAAAAACATTTCTTCACACAACGTGTGCACAGCAGAAAAAAGATACAAAATGGAAATATAAAAGCACGAGACGGACCACATGCAGATGTTGAAATCGTCAATGGAGATTTGACAAATCATAGATGCAGAATAAATCAATAATGAACAGGCTGATTGTGGATGTCCTAGCACACCTGTGTATAGGCAGTGATTTGCTGGAGGACATCTCAGTTTCATTCGTTTGTTCTGCTCTTTCTTTCTGCACATTTTCCCTTTTTTCTCCCACATTAGAACAGCCAATTCCCCTCACACCACGGTTCTTGTTGCTGCTAACTCCCACTGTTGGCCCGGGGACGGTGTAAACAACATGTGATGCAGGTGGACTTGTGCCAGCTGCTTCATTTCACCTGTCAGAGAAGAGCTTCACTAGGAGAAAATAAATAACCTGCAAGGAGGCTCACATTAACCCCTTCACATCCAGCTGCACTCAGTGCACAGGTCAACCACCCTGCAGGAGTCACCCAGTCCCTCACTGGCTTCCCACTGGGGATAACTAGTAGCTGCGTTTGATGAGATGCATGCCTCTCAAATGTGCACAAATAACTATAAATTGCTGCACTTCCTTGGTCTTTGAACATCATATGTGCAATGTTGAAGAAAAAAAACCTGTCATTACACCGTGTACAGTACAGCTATTTAGGTATATACTGTATGAAAGAGTGGATTTCATGGGAGAGAGAAAACAAGAGATGGACAGAAATAAAATGAGAGAGGGAGAAAATAGTGAGAGGCTCTCTACCTCCAGCGTGGTGGCGATCTCGATCCTTCATCTAGCAAAACACACCCACACAGCACCTTATTATGACCTCTCTCTCTCTCTCTCTCTGTCATCTGTAGCTCTGCTCGCTCAATCCTCTGGAGCAGAAATTAATCCAGTAACAAAACGGTGCACTCTAGTGGCAACAAGTTGTAGATTTGATCCAATATACAGTTGTCTCATTTCCAGGGAATCAAATGCTGACACGCTGTTGTAGATAAAATCACATTTTAGAGTCGGTACAGGACGCACCAGGCTTCTGTGTCAATATTAAAAACTCAAGGAAAGTACTGTTGTGACACAGTTTAGGAAAGCCTTCATGTCTCGTGCATCACATTATCAGCTGTTCCTACATATCCAGGGTTCATTCTCTCTGTAGCATGGGCCCACCCATACTTCCTGTGATGCTGCACAAAATTTCGTGATCAAGTTACTCTGGCCAACTTGCCTATCAATTTCAGATTCCTACAGGAATGGGGACCAATGAAAAACTAGCATTTCCCACGGCTCGATTGAGGCGTGTTTAAAGCAATGATGCACTAGTTCTTTGGATCAAGCAGTTGTCGGTACGCATATGTCAGAGTAAAGAATGGTCTGATTGGTTGAAGTTTCGTCCATTAGCACACAGAGGCATTTGATAGATGTGGGTTAAGCCCGCCCTCTGAGAACTTGGTTTACAAGGCAGCTTGGCCAGACTACACTCGCAGAACAAGTAGTCGCAATAGCCAGGCTATTCTCTCTGTACAAACTTAGTGTTTTTTTTTCCTTTGTAACCATAACTATAATGGTTTTACTGTCTAAACCTAAGCAAGTGTGTAACATTCTCTCATAATTTCTCATCTACTGCAGCGTTTTGTAGTTTTCCAACATCTTTTTGCATGTTGTATTTCTGCATAGCCTTCAGAAAAATTAGATTCCTTTCATACGAATAGGTTTTTCAAAGTAATCAAATGTACAACAGTGCTTTGCCCAAGACAGCCTAAGTAGTTCTTAAACCTAAGTAGTTCTTATTTTCACATGTAGAATCATCTTAGCATATACGGACCATTTCCCAAAACTTTCTTTGCTTAAAAACATTGTGAGATCATTCTTAGATCTGCGTGTGATCCTTCGTAATCGTAGACTGCTAAGATGATCTGAAAATAAGCTGCTCACGCCTGCATGTTAGTTTGACATGGTTTTGTTGCGCAACTTATGCTGCTGACAAAAGTAGTGAGAGCTAGGGGCGGAAATTATATCAATTATTACACCCAGAAAAGGGTTATAAGCACCAATAATAAAATGCTGAGCTATGATTTATGTGAGCACTTCATTAGGTGATTGAAGTGCTTCAGTGGCAGAAAACAACAGATGTTAGAGTGGTTAAAAGAAAGTTAGAACAGGGCAGGTGCATGGGCCTAATAAAAATGTAACAGGTGGGATTTGTGCAGAGACTTTGTTGACAGGAAGTGTTTGCACACACTGGGCAAAAATGGCAGTGACAGAGTGAGGGGCAAGTAAGGGGCAGTGACACACTGGTGCAACCAAAAATCAAAAGAAATCGGCAATGACTTGGTGACAGGCCTCCAGACCAGTCAGACCGTGTTGTTCGCGGTTGTCGTCTATGGCCTGTCGCTCTTCGCTGCCACCCTTTTGCTCCTCTTCCTCCTCCTCCTCAGGAACACCCAGCGCAGCCATTGACCGGCTGTGGACAGTTCCTTAAAGCCGAGCTACGAACATTTTAAGTGCAGTGCATATGCGTTCACGCTAAGATCATCTTTTGGGGAATGCACGTAAAGAATTTAAGAATTATCACAGGATCAATCGTTAGTTCATTTGCAACCACTAAGATCAGGTGTTATTGGGTGAAATGCACTCTAGATCATTTAGGGATGCCTAAAATGTGGGGTCCTGTGTGTACACACAGTGGAATCCCAGCACCTTGAACCTTGAGACCACTGTCTAAACTATTATCTACCACTAGAGGGAGACAAAGTTGCATGTGTTGCTTCTATGATGCTGCACCATGAATCACAGCTCACAGCTAAACTGA
The DNA here is from genome assembly GCA_029721515.1 of Synanceia verrucosa. NCBI lineage: Eukaryota > Metazoa > Chordata > Actinopteri > Perciformes > Synanceiidae > Synanceia > Synanceia verrucosa. Next base: position 15,155,123 of record CM056563.1, on the reverse strand, counting down.
AGCATGTGGGCTTGAATTACTCATCCTCCTCATGGGGTCAGTCAATAATGTAGACACTTCATTTACAGTAAATTTTGATCACTTACTTTCAGTCCTGTATAAGTTATCTGGGACTTTTACCGTTATCTTAAGCACAGCAATATGTTCATATGAACTTGACACTTCACAGCTCACTAAATGCCATTATTACGTTACGACTAGTATACAGTCTACCCGAGCCCTTGTTCTTCACTAATGTACATGTAAAAATAACCATTAATATCATAAAACTACCTTTTGTCTCTTGGCTCTCAGGAAGTTTAACAACTACTCAGTTTTAAGTTACAGTTTCTTCAAAAAAAAAAAAAGCTATAGCCTTTTGTCTATGATACATACTTATTTCACAGTTGCTTAAAATAATTGCTCTGTGTCAAATGTTTGGATGTTAGTAGTCCCAGCAGGAGGACTCTTTTTAAGCAGCAAAACCACCAAGACCTGTGTGAAAATTTTCACAGCAGCTCCACCCACAGTGGTGGGGATTGGGAGCCTGTTTGACATGCACAACCCCGCTAAATACTGTAGCTAACAGTTGCAATTATTATTAATCTCCACCCAGAAAACACTGCTGTGACTGATGGAAGTTGGAGCAGCTCCAACAGGTGTGCTTTGAGGAAGCTCGGGTGCATTTTAGATATCCTGTCTGTGATGTCTAAAGTGCTTGAGAACCTGTTTTGTTGTATTAGTCTTTAGGCCTTACCACATAGCTCTCAATGATCTGCTCATCTGCTATTCTCTCAGTACCTTTAGCTCAACGTACCTCTCAATATTTCTATTAATCTTACTTTAACATGATTTTCACAAGTACGCTACTAAACTCCCATGAATGAATTATGACCATAAGATATTCTGCAAAATGAGAGCAGAAAATTAAAAGATTCATTCAATATTTTGCAGATGTGTGGAAACAAAGCTTCTGTTCACTGACCACATGACCACACATCATTAAGCCTTGACCTACAGTACATATAGTACAGTATATCATCCCTCAGTAATGCCCCTTTTAGAAAATGTTTTTCTTAGCATACTCATACCAGCTGCTTGCCAAATTCATCAACATCAAATTGAAATATGTACAGTTGTCAGTTGTCAAAAAGCACCTGCACATTTTAAAAATACATGCAGCTGTTACATCATCCACTGGTCCATGACTTGCTGTTGTTATCTGGTTTTATGTCAACCATCATGTTTTGAAATCCTCCCCACAAAAACCCCTCTGGGCCCAGCTAGTTGGGGCAGGACCATATTGGCTGCTGTGACTCACCTTTGCCTTAAATGAGAATTACTTAGAGTGGTTAGATTAAGCAATTCTTACAGTTATGATTATTTTTATTGTAAGCATTAAAGGATTTTTGGACATAGGCCAATATGTTTTTTATTTTGATGAAAATATCAAAAAATGAGACACCTGTGCTTTTCCTTGTGCGACAAAGGCAAAATTGTGAATCTTTCACAGCCCGAAACAGCTTCATATCAATGTCTGTAAGTTGCTTTGTTCAATAAATAAATCATTTTTCCCATCATATCTCGTGCTGAGTCATGCACCTGACTGTGCATGTTTGGCTAATCCAGATTCTGATCTTGACCCAGGAGTTTAATGATCCGTGACTTTTCTGTCAGCACTCAAGAACTTTACTATACTGCAAGTGAAACTCCAAAAGAGCCTTTTTGAGAGTTGGAATATTTCCATACTAAAACAAAGTTTCTGTTAGTTTGCCTCTGTGCCTATTTACTGTAAATGCTTTACACAGATCCTCTTCTACTGAAATGCTAAATTATCACAGAGAAGTGCTATTTCCCTTTTAAAGGTCTCATATAACCCAAACAAATGCAAACAAACACACACACACACACACACACACACACACACACACACACACACACACACAGTTTACAGTCTGGACAAACATAGGAAAAGAAAATATTTGACCACCACTAAAGAGTCATTGTTTTAGTAACTTTTACCACCTGTTCCCTTTTTCCATTTAATGACACTGACATCACTTTCATTTCATCTTTTCATTTCTTTGAAAAAGGAAAAAAAAATAGTTACAGTAGATTTACATATATGTACAGTTTAATTTTTAGCACAACAGCAAATAGGTTAATGTGTCAGAACTGATGCATGATGTTTCAAAGGACAAGATGTGCAGCATCAGTGGCTGAAGTAAAAAAAAAAAAAAAAAAAACAAAACCCAAAAACTCAAGAGTGTGTATGCAGACGTGTGCGTTGTGGTGGTATGGTATGTAGGTGTAGATGCACACACTCATATACATATACACATAGTGAAAAGGTCTTCTAGGTTACTGGGTAACTAATACCAAGTACCAGATAATACTACGTTGACAAAAGGTCACGTGACTTCATAAAACTAAGTCAATGCGAAAAGGAGGGCGACCACAGAGCTGTGTCAGCGTGTGTGTTCACTGCGTCAGTGTGAGTGTACCTGTGTGTTTTGTATGACCTAGACTGTGTTTAGTGGAAATATTACAATTACGATTAGCACTATGTATGGTAAGCCTGTAACCATGTATGTTCCTGTAATTCACTCTTCTCATAGTCCTGAGGCAGAGTCAAGATGTCATTGCTGCAACATGCATGTGAGAGCTTAGAGTTTTCTAAGAAAGATTAGTTCCTGAGAGCGAGTCACTGAAAAAAAGGACCATACTGTGAGATTGTTGAGGATGATAGTGAGCAATGCATTGTGGAACAATCATTTCAGTGCTGTCATTCAAACAATGCAATGCAGAGTGAGAAGAGGTGACAAATCAAGACTCTGGCACTGCTTTGAATGAGCAAGGCGTCACAATGACATCAACAAGGAACAAACAAAGGACCAGAAAGACTGTTTTATTAGCCCAAATGAGTCCTGTCTCCCTTTTTTATTTTGCAGAAGTCAATGTCCAAGATTGTGTCAAAGATAAAAGCAGAAAAGAAAGAAAGTCAGAGCCTGATGGGAAATGAGCAGGGCAGATGTAAATAATAATAAAATAGTTAAATACATATTTCTAACAGATATTAGAGCTCTCTGAAAACCATCTTTACAACATTTACATTCTGCTGAATGATTTCTAGACAACTTTTCCAAGGAACCTGAAACCCTTCCTTTTGCTTTTGGTCCTTCACTTTGCATGGACATAATAAATCCCCCCCAAATGCCTCGCTGTCAACTCACTGTAACTGAGTTAACTAACATATGCCAACAATCTGACTTATCCTCCTGGGCGAAGAATCAGTTATCAGTCTTTACATGGAGCGGGTCGCTCATAAGGAGGTTTCCATGTCTTTCCGGTCTATCAAAAACTACAAACTGCCCAGAGGGACATAAAACACTTCCTGATAGTACCCATAGGACAAAATGCATTTCTGCGTTTTGCGATTCACTTTTCACAGAGAAGCAAGGTGGAGATGCCGGCACTTACCTGGCACTAAACTAAAACCTGCACTGCACTTTTGGTCATAATACAAGACCATACTTATGCCGTGCCGAATCCACATCGCCAAAAAAGCATAAAAGGGCCATAAAATGATTGGAGTTCCAGGCCGGGAATCCGCGGTGAGTGGGTGCCCGGGAGCGCCCCATGCCCGTCCACGGCCCGTTGGGAAGTCCTCCGGACCAGTGGAAGGCTGTGGAGAAATGACTGGACCTCCGGGCCAGGGGCTGGGGATCCGCGGTGATAGTGGACGCCCTAGAGTTGACCCATTTGCTTACCGTAGTTCCAACCATGTTGCAATGCAGGCAAAGTCAAATTTAACCACTAGATGGGAGAAAAAAAATTACATAGTGTCCATTTAATAGTTCTCTAAACTCTGCTTTGCTGTTGTTTTGGAAAATAAAATTCAGGAGCTGGCCTTTGAAGGCAGCATAGTGAAATATGAGCCAATCAGGATTTTTAAAGGCTTTGTTGAATTTCAAGGTCAAGTCAAGGTCAACTTAATTGTCAGCTGCACAGTATGAACATAACATACAGTAAAATTGAAACGCTGTTCCCCCCAGTCCCCCGACAGACAATAATAACATATGATCTAAATTGAGTACTAACAATTAAATAAAAAGATAACGCTGCCTCACAAGAGATCTCTTTCACTTTCAGGTGCTTAGAAAATAGAGCAATTCTGTCACAGTGCAGAATTAATGCTACAGAAAAGGACACGGCCCACAACTTGAAGATAAACACACACACACACACACACACACACACACACACACACACACACACACACACGTTTACTTAAGTCACTTTTGGGGTATTTGGGTATTTTTACCCCTCCTTTGTGGCCAGCCCTAACCCTAACGCTAACCACTGACCCAAAATCAAGGTTTGAACAATTGGGGACATGGATTTTGTCCCATTGCACATGCCATCCCCAGTCAACTGGTATTAAGTCAAGTGTATGACCCCAATGTGGACATAAGGCAGACCACACACACACACATTTAGTTGTGTCACTTTAATTGCTATTTGTCCTTCAACTGTCAAATTGGAATGTGCTGTGCGTGGTGTTTACACCGACTACAAAGTAGATGATTATACTTGTGACAACAACATACTCTGTGCTCCTTCCAACATCAATCCAGCTGCTGCGTCATTTCTTAAAGTGAAGACTCCTTTCCTAAAACAGGAGGGTCATCAGGAAATCACAACTCAACTGGACTCTAACCCTCATCTCAACAGACTGAAGACCTTTAAACTCTGGATCCGTCAGGACGTTAACTTTCAGTTTCATTTTGACAACTTGGCTCCCTGGATTTTTGCCACTGGATCTAAAATGTAGTGCTTGTATTTCAACAGATTTCACACGGTACGTAGTGAAGGAAATTCACCAAAAATGTGAATTTGCCCTGGAATTCATGCAGCTGCTCTGCAGCACTCTACTTCACCCTCACACTTTTTTTTTTGTCAAAATCAGTTTTGGAAAAAGTATGTGCCATCTAAAGCTGCAAACTAAATGCAAGTATGACCGGACTTGATCTTAGCAGACAATGTGATGCCGAGCAGATAAACTGCTGTGTTGCACAGTCACATCCACATGCAACAAGTCATAGAAATGTGTTTCTTCTGAGTTTTGCTCAAACTATTTTCTATTTTTCTATTTTTCAGAAGCACGGCAGAATGGCAAAGTTTGAACGGACACGGCAGTGTTGCCAAGTGTCCAAGCAAAGGGAAGCAACACTTGATAGGAGCTGATCGCACAGATAGACTTAGATCACTGACATTATAGCTCAGAATCAGATATTAACTCACGGTTCATCATGGCACTGTTGACTAAAGACAGCTGAAGAATTAGTTAACAATTCTATGATAATTTCATAATTTCCTCACGAAGATAAACATGACAGACCTGTGGCACACCAGATCCACATGTTTAATCTGCTATGAAGGCAAATCAGCAGAGGTTTTGGTCTGAAATGGAAGGACTGGAGACGAGATGAGCAGCACAGAGAAGGATGGACTGAAGCGTTTTGGAGATGTTGGCTGCACTGAGGTGACATATGACCTTTGGATGGGTGAATACTCTCTGAATAGCGCAGGACAGCAAGGCACCTACTAACCCAGAGACTGTGCTTTAAATACACTAAAGCATTTGGTAGCCAAGCATAATGGTCAACAGGGACTGAGAGGATAAGTCTGCTTCATCAAAGCATATAGAGAAATCACTGTGACATGTTCTGGCAACAGATAAGCCTTAGCATCAACCCAGTGCGTAGCTCAAACACACTATTATGAGTCTGAGAGGTAGAACCAATACACACACGGACATCTGTTGATTGTTTTCATTTTATAGTGGTGGAAAATAACTGTGAATTTACTTTGCCCATTTTGAGTCATATTTCAAGACCCACAGAATATCTTGTACTATGTCTCTGAAAACACTGAATAGCTCAAATGAAAGAAGAGACTCTCTATTTCATCATTAAAAAAACGCTTGTTTTTGTCTTGTTCTGTTTTTGTTTTATTAGAGGTAAGGGCCACTCCCACCCTATCACTTTTTCTCCAGAATGCATCCATTTTGCTCTCTAATCACGATCGTCTCCACTTCCTGCTTTGATCTCTGTGGCATATACAGTCTCTTTATGTCCCGACTACATCTCCCAGAAGCCCCAAAATTACCCACAGGCTGCGGGAGACCGTGATCAGCAAAAAACCACTTTGACACATTATTACTGTACGTCGATGGCACTCAAGCGTCGGATTTTAAATGACGTCGAAATACATCAATAGGAGTCAAAAAGTTAAGTACAGTTCAAACAAAAGTACTTTACTTGAGAAATACTTTCAGATTACACATGCAGTCCTCAACATTTTTGGCTTTTTTCCCCCTTTTTTGCCCAAGTATTTATTTCTTGATTGCTGTTGGGATGTAATGAGAATTTCAACAAATTTAATAAAAATGTGATTATGAATGAAAACAATTATAACAAAAAACAATTAAAATTAAAACAAGTAAACCTGATGATTCACTTGATCAGCTATATTACTGTCAATTATCACTTGCTGAATGACCTTTGAATTTCAACAGAAGGGCCACGACACACAGCTCTGATTTTGTTATTTTAAAATGCCAAGTTGAGTGGGCGTGTCCTTGACACTGAATCATTTCCAGAGCCACTTCTGCACTGTTCTGCAGCTGCCCACATTTTGGAGGTCAAAAACAATGACATGGCATTGTTCTGACCAAGCACACAGCAAACACAGACGCCAGAGAAATGACCAGTAAACTGAACGAATCAGGTCTTGCTTATTATTTTCCAGATTGATTATTATTTTGATGACAGTTGGTCTCAGGAGCAGCTATTCTGGGGTGAGAAGAGTCACTGTAAAATCTAACAGTGAAGACAAAATCAAAGATTGAGAAATTAAGAGGAAATAAGGAGAGCAGAGGTCTTTCCCATTCCCATTTAACACACATTTTTCCAGCCTGATAAACTGAACATCTCTAACAGCAGCTGGCAATAAAATTATGCCACAGCTTCCCATAAACATGTTTTACATTCAGTAAAATTACTGTTAGTTCAAGGGTCACCTATTACTCCTTCATATCATCCAGATTGCACAACAGATAGAAGTTTGTCTGTGTTTTTTTCATGCTGTGAATGAGAAAGTAAGAAATGTCCTGGTAAATTTGAAGAAACTTCCTTAGAATAACCAGTGAGGATTCTCTAAAATGCAGCTTTTCATTTCACTGCAGCTCTACTTCCACTTTCATCCCCACTCAGTTGTGTTTAGACAGAAGAAAACAGCAGTGACAGGATCAAGTTTACCAGACTGGGATTTCACCGGGTGCTGTCGAGGCCTGCTGGCTCTTGACTTCCCACTGAGCATACAATACCAAACCAGAAAGGAGATAAAAGAAATTGCTATGGTTACAATCCCCTTGTTTGCTATTAACTGTTTGAGTGCCAGCAGTATTTTAAAATCGAAAGTGCCTTGTGCCTTGTTTTGTCCGGAGGAGAGTAGAGGCACTTTCACCAAAATCACCTTTTTCTCAAGAAAAAGTTTGTTTTGCTCTCGATCGTCTCCACTATTAACCGTTTGTGTCCCGACTACAAATCGAAGAAGCCCCCAAATTACTGACAGGCTGCGGAAGAAAAAAAACACTTTGACGGCGTAACTCTTCAATGCACTCAAAGAGTTAAGGTGATTTGGCTGCAAGTCAGGAAGACGTTTTGAATGGCTTACCAAAGAGATCCCCAGAATGCATGAATATTAACTATTTTAAGAGGTTTCATAGTGGTTGGCAACAACCAAAAAAGATGGATGCCAAATAAACTCACATACAGGGAAAAGCAACAGTAGCATTCTCTTCACAGTAAACTAATAAACATCTCCTCCTAAAAGGTGAAGCCAATGCTGTAGTGCCTGAAAACAGCAGCAGGGGGCGACTCCTCTGACTGTAAAGATGCCTTTAAGAAAAATACCATGCTTCGCTCTTGAATTATTCCATCAGTAAATATTGTAAACATGAGTTTATGGTCTCAGTCACTAGGTCTAAGTTTTCATTTAGCTATTAGTGTCCTATTTAGAGTGAAATAGCAGGTTCTGCTTTAGAGTTCTGCTGCCTTGAGACTGAAAGGTAACTAGGAAACTTATTTCAGGAATTGTACTTTTTTGCTTCTACTTTCTTCTTCTACCACCTTTGTTTTATGTCTTCTTGTAAACTTCGTCATAAACCAAGTGTAAATTTGTGACGATAAGCTATAGAAAGTGAAACTGTACAACACACACAATCAAGGTTTAAACTAAAAGTGATTGGTTGGCTAGGACACACCGCCATAACATCTGCAGCATAAAGATTCAGCAGGTTCATAACAAATGTGTTCTCAAAAGATAACTGCCAACTATTTACAGTTGGTGTCATTCGAGCCTTATCACTAGCCATTCACCAGTAGAGAGACTAACAGCAACCCTTATCACTGAATGCACACTACTTAAAACAATACAACAAGAAGTACAATCTTCATCATTTTGGGCTTAGCCTCATATTGAAAGTACATCCCGCTATGGGGCAAGACCTGATGACTGCACACAGAAGGGGGGGAGGGGGCTGAGGCTGCCTTTACAGTAACACTGGTGATTAACTGAAATATATAACAAATTAAAATGACAATGATGTCTATGATGAGACAGCATGAAACATCTGGAGACACAACGGTGCAGAAATGAGGACTGAAAGACAGTTGAAAATGAGACTGAATGAACGACACCAGAGGAAGAACAAATGAAAAACATGAGCAGCAAAAAACAACTGCTGGCAACTTTGGCCACAGAAGAACAAATAGATTATAAACTTCAAAGAAAGATCCAGTTTTCCAGACAAGGAAGTGCAGATTTGTCTTTGTAGTGAGACCAGAACACCTTTGTGACGCAAGGGTTTCAGTTTACCTGCAGACACAAAGGACACACCTACACACAGGTCCTGCTGCTGTTCCCAGGTAAAACTGTGTGAAACACGAGCTGATCTCTTTGTTGGATTGCTGCAATGCATTAATACACTGTTTACCAGTACATATCTGTGCAGATTCCAGAAGAATCGAATAAAGTGAAAAACAAGAGCACAAAATATGATCCCACCCCTGCAGAAACTTCCAGATTGCATAATATTCACCAACCACCAGTTAGACCTGCGATCTCCTATCAAACATACAACTTTTAAAAGCACAGGAAGACTCCAAAAAAGCCCATATGGTTTAATACAAAGAGCCCCTTCAGGACTGCAAACAACAGATTTTTCCACTCTGCATTTTACATCCATCTGTCATCCATCGAGGAGCCCCAACAAACTGCAGGCTCTCATTTAAAAGGAAAAAAGAAAAACAATAAGCTTCAGTTACCAAATGTCCATGTGACTACACAGCAACATGTAGCTTTTAATATCTAAAGATGAGCCCAGATCATCTTAAGAACAACATAATGTGCACTTACAGCTTTTATTCAATATTAATACATGCATGTATTTTCTGTCCAGCCGCTGTGCTCATTCTCACACACACACACACACACACACACACACACACACACACACACACGCACACACGAACCTGTAATCAGACACAACAAGCACTCTGTTGAGGTGGGTATGTTTCAGCCTCTGGCTTCTCTCCCTGTTTCACAGAAATGAAACTCATGGAGCAGGTTATGCAAATAAACTAAGTGCGGAATAATTAGCACGCAAAGACACATGCACATTGTTACAAATTGCATTGTGCGTTATGAGACAATTTAGATTAAGAATGTATCTGCAATGCATGTAAGAGCTTCCAGACCGACATGCAGAGACAGCAGCTGCGTTGCTATGTGTCGGTGTGTATGTTATTGATTAAGCATTGACAACCAGAGAGCAGTAAACCCCGTCCTCCTCCTCCTCGTCTTCTTCTCTGCTGGTCTCTCTCTCCTGACTTGAATCACTTCTCCCTGCACAGATTTAAATGCATTCTGCATGCTAAAGAACCTGACCTTACACACATAAATACCTTAAATATCTTCATTAAAAGTCAAAGTAGATTAGATTTGGTTATCAGCGATAATTCTGAAAGTCAACCACAAAATACACACTGATACAATGTGTGAACTATTCTGTGCATAAAGGGTAGATACAAATTAAGTCTTCAAATAAGTGATTCATTTTTTCAAAGAGCTACGTAACTCTATACCATATGCTGCACATGAACACAGCATCAAACAAGTATTTGCCATATGAAGCTATAGATGAGTAATATGTCCCTGAATGTGCCCCACTAGTCGCTCTACGCTGCTCTAACATGGCACTGTTAGCACTGTTAGCCTTTGCCATGTTGAGAACCATGCAGAAGCAACAGAAATGTGCCCGATACTCTAGAAATCCTCAGCGTTGTTCCCCTATAACACTGGATAAAAGCAACAGAAAACAGAAGCAGAGATATCATATTGTGCATTGCACACACACTTCTACATGTTTCATAATGTGACTCGACTGTTGACAGTTTGCTCAGAGATTCTACTAGCAGGCTAATTTAGCCTCAGGCTGCTAGCTTCAAGCACAGAATTCTCTTCATTTTCTAAATTGTCATCATTTATTAGACACTGCAACTCCTCTCATGGTTTCATTTTTTTTCACATGTACAGTAGTCCTCCCCAAGACATGCAAACAGACTTTGATGCATTTTAAGAATGACCTTTAACCTTTAACAGTCCAAGATGAGTGGTGCAAGACAGAGGCTAATCTGAGTACTAGTTGAGTCAGACTAGCTCTGATAAAATGGAACTAACCATACTATGACCTCACAAACATTTCTGAGCTATCACCTGACCTGTCTGCCTCTTTAAGCGCTGCCAGCTGACATCAAGTCTTTCCTTAACTTTCTGTTTGTCTATTTTCCTCTTTTGTAACATCACTACCTGGTTCATTGGGCTTTCACTAAAATGTGTTCAACTGTGACGACACATTCGTATGTGTTCGTATACCTGCATGTGAAAACATCACATGCGGTGATGCAGCATGTGATGTTGCATGTGAACATAGGTAATGTACAGTCACCTGCCAAATCTCACTCACACACACACACACACACACACACACACAGAGGAGAAAACTGGTTCTAGGTAATTACAAACCATCAACACAGGTGGGAGTAAAACTCTGCAGGGTGACTGGTATTCACTCAGAAACCACAGAGCCTCACTGTTCATATTATAACCATAACTACATACAGTACATGGTGTATACACTGTAATGTGTCATCTGTGTCCCATTAATACTACAAACTATATCCTAAAACACAGGGATTCACAGGTGAGCTGTCTGGAGCTGTGGCTTAATGTTGAAAGTGTATAAAATAGTTAAATGACTGTTAGGATGTCATAATATGAGTATTTCTGAGATGAATCATCCTGAATGTGAAGGCACTTTTCTGCAGAAGCGCAGACTATTAACAAACAATGAAGAAGAGCAGCAAAGGATTTGGTTTCCCCCGTGTGTCGAGTCAAATGATGTGATCACTACTGCTTTTTTTTTTTTTTTTTTGAAAAATCAAAATGTGTCTTGTGATTTGGCTGCAGACATCCTCATCGTAACACGAACAGGGCGATTTCTTGGGTTGATTAGTTTAGTTTTTTTTTTTTTTTTGCTTTATCTTTCATGCTCAATGACTCATTTCCAAGAAACTCTCCGGTAAACATAATATTTAAACAAAAGTGGCACTTTTGTGCGATTCTTTGTGGAGAATCAGTTTCAGTCGCTTAAATCGACTAATTGGTTAACAAAAATCTTATACCTTTGATTAGGGACAAACTAAAAAGAGACTTACTTTGCTGAACAACGATTAAAAAAAATACACCAAAATCACTAGATTTTAAATGCCAAAAACTGAGCACGTCCTGTGCTCTTTTGGAGTGTTTGTGCACTTAAACTGTATCATAAACCATGCAGAGCATGTGTAGTGGACGCTGCCATTACTCGGATCTGTCACCTGTTTCTGTAAACGTCCTCTTGTCATGTGGTCTTGCGGTTTTCTTGAAATTCTCCACGTACTAACTGCACACAAGCGGACTGAAATAGCACACAGATAGAGGGGCAACTCTCAAATCAGTTTCACTTTCGGTTTTGTTTCAGAGAAACAGGCAGTCTACCGCTAAGCGGGTCCAGTGTGTTCTAGGAAGCAGCTGAAGCAGGCGGAGCCTCCTGGCTTTATAAAGCCTCAGCAGTGTTTACCAGGCAGCTTACAACCACAGAGCAGGGAGAAACCTGCAACAGGCTGCAAACCAGCACAGAAAAGTCCCTTCAGATGTCAAAGGAGAGCCCTCCACACTGATTTGCTGCAGGATATTCACTCAGCTCTGCTTTGTCCTCTTTGGATTACAGACTCCTTTAAACAGCCAATGCTATTTGAACAAAACGGTAAGTTGTTGTGCTGCACTGTTGTTTTTGTAAACCTCATGGTTTCTTTTTTTTCTGGGGCCATAACAGAAAATTTTAATATAAAACTGCACCTCTGAGTGCATGGACCTCTATGGGCAAAAATGCATGTTAGTGTTTCATCCCCACTGTCCAGATGTGAACAGCAGCCTGTACTCAGTCAATGAAATGCAGTGTAACAAAGATAAATGCTCACCTTAAAGAAAGTAATTTAGATCAAAAAATATGAATCTAGTGGATTTTTTTTATCGCCATGGTTCAAGCATGTTTGTGGTTGGCTGGAATATTACAACAGCTGTTAATCATTATCTTTCCCTGGATTTTTTTTCATGGAATTGTCAATGGATTAGGTTGGAAAATGGAGAATAAATAAGTCAGTTCAGTAGGATTGGTGTGTGATGAGAGATTTGGGCACAGACCATGTCCTGTTTAAATTTTGTAAGTTGGCTCCACAAGTGTTCCATCATCTCATCCAATTTAACTAAATCAATACATGTTCCAGCATTTCATATGTAGAAAAAAAGTGATGTGGAACAAAAATATGTATAGCATGAGTTATTTTTTGTATTTGCCATTGGTTTGTGTGTGTGTGTGTACAGTAATCTGACTAGGATGACATCAGAGCTGTATTTCGGCCTAACCGCAGACTCAAGTCATATCAAACAGCCCATGGAAACTTCAGTGTATTTCTGACATGCATTCAGACAGTCACTGACTAGCACACACACCCACACACACACACACACACACACACAGAAGTATTTATCCTTTTAAAACATAGGGGCTTCATATGGTCATCACCCAAACATGTGTGATTGTTCATGAGTCACTGTCTTTGTATTTTAGTTTCAGTGCTGTAAAATATGTATGTTTGATGTAAATGATAACAATAACTCTTGTGTTTCTTGTGTCGCCTGTCAGGATGTCAGTGTGGTGGTTAGAGATGGGAGAGGGTCTGGGGCCTCTCGTCCCTCTAGGATGGTAGCCAACAGCACAGTGGAAGGCCATGGCAAATTGTCAAGCTCCTCCTCCTCCTCCTCCTCATCATCGTCATCATCATCGTCGTCATCCTCCTCCTCTTCTCAACAGGCTCCGCTCGCTCTCCACCCTCACCGCATAGAGTCAGATCAGCTTCGGTGCCGGGCCGCTCCGGATCCAAACCCGAGGTCGCCGTCTGTCCCCTCTGTGTATCTGACCCACTTCCCCACCTTCACCTGCAAGGAGGACTGCAAGATCATCACTGACACAGCCACCAAGCTCGAGCGCAGCGCCTTCTACTGGGGCCCATTGGGAGTGGAGGACGCCCACCGCATGCTGCGGGACGCCCCGCTGGGCAGCTTCCTCATCCGCGACAGCCGACAAAAAGACGTCTTCTTCACACTGTCCTACCACGGCAAGAGCGGGCCGGTCAGCGTGCGCATCGACTACAAGCGGCAGAAGTTCTCACTGGCGGGCAACGAGCGCTCTTTCCTGACGCTCTTCGCCCTCCTGGAGCATTACGTCAATTCCCCCAAGAAGAGCCTGAGAGTGCCGTACAGGAAATGGGAGCCGACGCTGCAGGAGCTTTGCAGGAAGCGCATCATTGGGCTGTGTGGCGGAGAAAGCCAGGTGTCAGAGCTGCCTCTCACCCATGTTGTCCAAGACTTCCTGTTGGAATTCCCTTACAAACTCTGACCAGCTTGTCCTATAAAGTTTTCTTAGTAGTATTTTTAATTTCAAGAAGGCAGTTTTTACCAAGTAACAGTGAACAGCAGGAGTGCTTGGTAAAGCCTGCCCATCATGTGTTGGACACTGCATCGCCATGGTTACACATGAAAATGTCTCCCTGCTTTGAGCTGAAAAGCTGCAAAATGTTTCATAGGAGACATCATCACCACAGGCAAGCACAGGAGGACATTTCAGCGTACTTTACCTCCAGACGCTCCACTTGCACACGGACAGAGCGCCTTCTGGTCTTGAGGACATGTGAAAAAGCTGCATTAATAGAAATCTACAGACCCAATGGAGCAATTAAAGAGAAAAAAGAACTGCTGGGGTCAACTGTGACTGCTCTACACAAAACAGTAGGATGTGTTGGTGCCTGTTTGTGGCCACCAGAGGTCTGCAGATACTTAACAGCGTCTTGTGGAAGGACAGAGTGGACTTGTTGGACGCTGCCAGTGAGATTGACTTTTGTAGCAGACTTTAATACTCTAATGTCTTTATATGTTTACATCACACATGAATGTTTGCCAGCACTTGTCTCTTTAAAATCTGCTGTCACACAGAAATGTGACAGAGGATGTCTGATAGTAATAGAGTCACAAGATCTGGCGTTAAGTTGTACTGTATGTGGAGGCACATTGCCTCTTACTCAACCATTTCTGCCAGGCAGATAATACTGAATCAGGTAGAAAAGAATATTTTTTTAAAATATTTTATTTTCTATTATATTTTAAATAAAACTATTTAAACTAACCTTCCCTGATTTTTTTTTTCCAGTTATTTTTTGCTTCTCCAAATTATGTGATGTGCAAGGTATGAGGGGTGGAGAGAGGGAGTCAAACCTGTCTTTGTCCACACTATGTCACAGACAATAGGACACAGACAGACAGGAAGTGACACGGTGGCGTACAGTATCCTCACCGCAGTGATTCATCTGTGTAGGGTAAAGAGACAGGTGGGTGGGGTTACATGGACTGTTACGCTTAGACACACACACACTTACCAGAAACAGGGGCAGAGGTGACACATAATGAAGAGTGTGATTGTGTGTGAGGTGTGTTTAATCTAACGAGGATCTGGCACACATTAAAATTTCCTCAGGAGGAAGTGGGAAATTTTTCGGGGGTTAGTGGTTCGACAGAGACATGTTAGATCAAGGTCAGGGTTGGAGTTACAGTACGTGTTTCGTTTTGGAGTTATGATAAACGATTTGTATACAGCACTTATTTAAAACAGTTGTAAACGAGCTAAAGAGTAAAAGCAAGACAAGAAAGTAGGTGAAAAGTCAACAGAGTGTTTATACTGGATGTAGACAGACAGGTAACAGGCAGCAGACTCTTAAATCTGTTGAATAAATGATTGGTGACGACACGCAGACTGAAATAACACAATACTATATAAAGGATGTGGCAACTCAGATCCACGTTTGTAATCTAGGTTTGAGTAGTGTGGCACTTCTCTGAAGAGGAGTCCAGACTGTAGAGATGAAGCCATGCTCAAAGGGGAGGGAGGGAGTGATCAAACAGGATCTTTACACACCTTTAACACATTGAGGTTGCATTCAAACTGTTGTAGAGTTGTAACAGAAACTGGCACGAGTTGAAGAGATGGACTGCTGTATGAACTGTGGTAACGCTGATTGAATGCATCAGAAATGCGGAGCATGCAGAGAATCTATTATGAGACTACCAAGCAGCAATGACAAGGCTGGTCTGAATATCATGAACACTTTTTTTTTTTTTAAATCTTCTTTTGCTCATAGCTGCTGAACACATTTCATTTTCAAATTCAACATGTCCCCTTGCCACTGCTTTATTATATCCAGTGTTTTAAATTAATATTGTCACCCTATTAAAATAAATGGCCCAAGTCATTTTTTTCAAGTTTTTGGGAAAACACACAAAAAAAAACTGGTGGCCAGCATTATCAAGAGATGATTTATGTATCATAATCATTTTCGTCAAAAAATGACTTAGGCCATTATTTTAACAGGGTGACCATATGACAATTTATATTCACTTCCTTGCTGAAAGATAAACTCTTCCTTTGAGTGTTCTTTAAGTTCATTTTCACACTGAACCAGACATGTCGTCGTTAAACAAACACAGCATGTATTACAGGATGTGAGGAAACGGTTCACTAGATGAGACAAGATGAGAGCTGTGGCGTCACTTTTGGAAAGCAGAATTAGTTGCTCAAATTTTGTTAGTTTCATGACATTTGCGAGAGTATGTGTCACTTTTTCAGCCAGTAAAGTGAACTTTTCATTTCTCAGCTGAGGTTGTAGCTTTAACTAACCTCCAACCTCTTCCTCATACCTAACCAGAAGGCTTTGTGAACTTTATGGGGATTTTTCTTTCATTCTCTTGGGTCTAGACGAATGCAAGCACACACACACACACACACACACACACACACACACACACACACACACACACTTAAGTCACTTTTGGGGTATTTAGGCATTTTTACCCCCTCCCCCTTTGGGGACAAACTTGGATTTCTTAAAAACTTACCCTAAGTCTAGCTACAACAACAAACCCTAATTCTAACCCTTAACCCTAACCTCAACCTAACCCTAACCTCACCTTAACCCTCACCCTAACCACTGACTTAAAATCAAGGTTTGAACAATTGGGGACATGGATTTTGTCCCCAGTTGCACATATGCCATCCCCAATCAACTGGTATTAAGTCAAGTGTGTGACCCCAATGTGGAAATAAGGCAGACCCACACACACACACAATGTTGGGTCATATACCAAATATGATACTCACATCTTGATTCACGTAAAACCTGACGAGTTTGAGGATATAATTATCAGCATGAGGAAGAGGCTGAACACACACACACACACACACACACACACACACACAAACATGAGTCAGAGATGTAAACACTATGATCGTAATAATTTTTAGAGGCATGTATCCTCATTTTTTGAAGCCTTACCAAAAAGATGAGATCATAGATTTTAAGCTGTGTGTGTGTGTGTGTGTGTGTGTTTGTGTGTTCTTGCGGGGTGACGAATGAATCACACGTAGCAGTTTCATTCATACGTAGCTTCTCAATTTTCAGGACATTCCCGACTATTTTGAGAAGTGAAAGGTGAAATGGGGTGTAGTGTGATTATGCGCCTACCAGCTGATTTCTGTGGAATCCTCTGATCGACACACACACACACACACGTCTCGACAGAAATTAATAGAAAACCGACACTTTAAGAGAAATGTTCACATGAAAAAAAGTTGAGGACAAAGTGAGAAAGAATAAGAAGGAAGTTCTGAGCTTGACATTCAATTCTTCACTGACATTAGTCACCTTGTTTGTTTGTTTCTCCAGGCTTCTCCACACAAATTCCTGTTATAGATCTCAGAATTTAGAGTATGATGGCTGATTAGCTGGAAACTTGGATAAACATAGGTCATCAGATTAGAAGAATTAATTATGATGTTGACTCTTCAACAACAGAAAAAGAACTAATATACTTCAATTAAACAATACCCTTTGAGCAGAGAGCTGGAAAAGTATCTTAATTGTACACACATCATGCTGCTTTCATGTTTCAACTAAAGCCATTGTGTATAATATGCACATATATTATGTAACATAGGCCTGGAAGGCCAGTTCTAACAGCTTTTAAATGCACCAGTCATAACATCATGACCACTGACAGGTGAAGTTCATCATGGCACATGTACAGTAAGTATAAGACAGATGAACATTTTGTCCTCTTTATGTTTATGTGTGACAACAAGAACCAAACAGTGATGTCTAGAGGACTGGGTCAGAGTATCTCCAGATCTGCAGCTCTGCTGGGGTGTTTCTGGTCTGCAGTGGTCTGGATCTATCAAAAGTGGTCCAAGGAAGGACCAGTGGTGAACCAGAGACAGGGTCATGAGGGGACAAGGATCACTGATGCAGGTGGGGAGTGAAGGCTGGTCCTGGTGGTCTGATCCAACAGACCAGAGGAGATAATGCTGATTCTGAAGGAGTCAGATACCACAGCACACCTTCAGGGGTCAAAGGTCAGGGCTGTTTACACAGCAAAAGACGAACCATCACAATACTAGGTAGGTGATCATGTTATGCCCGATCTGTGTAGATCATAGCTACAAGAGCTTGCAATACCCCACACTCATGTCCGTCCACTACATATAAACCTGTCGCTGGTTAGACTGGAAACAGAGGTTGGCCTTCCTCTGTCCAAAGGGCATAAACTGTGCCTTTTTTCTTCTACAGTTTTACAGGGGTTAGCTGGTACTAATGTACTAGCATCACAGGGTTTCTGCTGGTTGCCTGGTGACGACATGACACCAGGTAGATTTTGAAATCATCAGACCTTCCAGTCTTTGTATTAAGCTAAGCTTCAACCAGCTGGCATATGGAGGCCTCTTATTGTAAATATAATGGTTCGATATGTGGTGGTTGGATAACTGTTCTTCCCTTCAGCAACAATTCCTTTTTCCTGACATGTGACTGAATTCACCAATCAGAAGATATTAATCATTCTCTGCCACTGGCGAATATTGAAATGCCATCTAGTTTTAAACATGAGCGGACTTGATCAGTCCAAATCTTTGAATCTATCTAAGCTCTCTACAGTCAAACTCTCTGTGGTTTATAATAGAGAAACTCACGCACTAAAGCATGTTAAGTATCGCTGCAGTACCAGGAACCCAGTCACGTGTTTATGCACACATAACCAGATTCCTTGAAGAGAGGAACTGCGATAAATGCAACACATACAGACCACAAGATGACTGAGGGCTCCTGCAGCAGCCACAGCAACACGACACAAGGGTAGAAAGTGTAAATGCAACGTCATCACCATCACACACACACGCAAATATGAATTCAGGCAAGCAAATGCAATGATTCCACCTGACTGTGGAAGCGCTGTGGAGGACGGGTCTTGTCTTTTCTTACAGTTTGAGTGAGGGACGGCTTGTACAGCTTCTGTGACACAACCAGTGAAAGGCAAGCTGTCTCAAAGGTGTGCCTGTTTCTGGGCAACTCTTTTCTAATATTTCCTGTGACTTTCTTGCTCAAACACTGAGGAGAACCTCCTCTGCTTTTCACTACCACAGTGTGATTCTGTGAAGGAGAAAGGAAAAAAAAAATGACAAGGAGTAGAGCAGCAGAAAAAAAAAAAGCTCAACTCACACAGCAGCCTCACTGTTGTTAAGTAGAATAATTTATTGCAGTTCTTTATTTATTCCTCTGTTTCAGTTCATTAACAATAATTACAGATTTAAAAGCAGAAAGCATTTACAGAGCATATAAACATATTACACACACACACACACACACACACACACACACACACTACAATCAGAGACTTAATAATGGAAGCTTGTCACGACATGTTTGGGTAGCGGTTGCCCATAGTTACAGGTGACACGGCGCCATGTTGTCTTGAAAGATGGTGACCTGTCCCCTTCGAAACATCAGAAGCTGCTCTACACATCGTGCCAAGCCTCTTCAGCACACCAGTGATCATCACTATCATTCTTCTGCTATTTAACAGGAGCAAGATGCAAAGAAAGGGACACCAAAAGAGAAGTATTGCTCTGAATCTCTCTGTACAGAGTTAAAAATAAGATGGACTGCGCATTAAGATGTTAGCTGTAAGGTAATGGCACAGAAAGACGAGCTGGAAAGCAAGAGGAGGAGAGAAGTTACTAAAAGGATTAAAAAGGATGAGGGGTGAAAATGATAGCTTATCTGTTCCTAAGATGTACAAATCAATCTGGGATTTAAGCATAAAATACACTGAGGTGTTGAAAATGATTAAACAACACCACAGAGAGACATACACATCTGTTACATTCATCTCTCCCCTCATTGGTTAGCTCTTAACATTATTGCAGTAGTAAAGCTTTAGTCAGCTGATTAACGGAGGAGAGGGGCGAGGAGGGGTTCGCCTCTTAACACTGACAAGAGCGACGGTGTTTCTTGGGGTTAGCGTTTGCATTTTTTTAATTTCCAAAACAAGAGTATTAACCAAATTATTCTCCTGCTTCCTAGAGAATGGGTATTTTAAAGTAGACCAGCAGCTGGACGGTGAAGTCATTTATTTCAGTAACTGAGCTCAGGTCAGTACCTGTGGGGCAACCAGCAGATACTTTCAACCCAGTGTTGGTTGGGGCAGTGTGCAGTCACTGATATCTACTTTACTACATCACTTTATGAGTTCAAATTAACCACGTAAATTAACTTTGTATCTATATTCCTAAATATATCAAACAATACTTAGCGTCTCGATGAGAAAAAACAGCATTTATTTAGATGACCCACTGAATTATTTACGACTAGTACTACACAGTAACTGCTCTCCATTGTGTCTCACCAATGCACCACATTTTCAGCTCCATTCACATCTTTCAAATCAATTCCTCAGGCAGTCAGTTTAATTCATCAGCGCTGTGAATAAACACACATTATCAAATCCCTGCAGGATATGATCTAAATATGAATATGGGAAGGAAGTTGGTCTTTTTTTTTTAAATCCAACGAGGTCCAGGTTTGTTGATCACTGCTGCATTACGTATCTGAAAAATGCTTGATTATCCTGCACACAATCAACCCGTACTAACCTCTCAGTTCAAGAGATCGACAGCTGTGATGGAAACCGACTGTGATGACAAAAAGCTGCTTTGAATCCAAATGTTTGCCAGCAGGACGCAACACTTAAAGAATATTTATCAATTATTGAAGAGTGTATTTTGCGTGAGCTACAATGTCACGTTAACATCAAATTCATGTTTACAGTATGAGACCTCCTCCCTCCTTGCTTAAGATGCAGCACATTTTAATGCATGGTCTGTAATAGACACCAGTAAGTAAATGGGAAATGAAGGGATCAATACTTTACACCTAAGAACTGAACTAAATGTAGAAAACACACTCACATCCATGGTGGCCGAATCATTCAAGCCCACACAAACCCCTCACACACACACGCACACACACACGCACACACACCTACCCAATGGCAGTTCTAGGTGGCAGTAACTGCTAACGGGTCTGACAGGCAGCGGTTTAAAGGCAGCTGACTGTGTGTGTATGTACAGCATGTTTAGTGGTAGAGCATAAGACCCAAACACCGTCTGTGGTTAAACAGCCCACAGGAGCAGCGTGTTTTTTGAGCTGACAAAACATTCGATCAGAATGAGTAAAAAACATTGCTGGTTTGCACGCGTTTACACGCGTTTGCTAAGAACACGACTGGACACACTCAAGTGTACAGAAACACCAAATGTGCTTTAAGACTTCCTCGAGTTTGACCGCTGTCTCGTCCTTCTGTTCTCCCCCGGTAAAAAAAGTCAAACACAAATGTTAAGATGCCTCCAGAAACCTCCTATGAATTACGTCACACACTCGACAGGTCGCAACATGAAAAATACACTGCAGTCAAGCTGGATAGTTTAACTATCTCACTTCACGGCCACTCTTAGTGTGTGAGAGATATTTTAAGTGCATGAAGGTGTGTGCGTGCGTGTGTGTGTTGCTTAATCCAGTTCAGGTGAGTCTGGTGTTTCAGTGCGTGTCTCTGTGTCTTGTGTGTTCTCTGCGTACTCTGTAGCTGCTGAGTCGTCTCTTTCTTGCAGCTCTGCAGCAGAGGGCTGCTCTCTGTTTACCTGTGGAGGTATGTGTTCACCTGCTGGCTCATCTCCTCCCTCTGGTGCCTCTTCAGTGGAAGTGACCAACTCCAATGTGGTTTCCTCTTTTACCGTGGCATCAGTCTCTCTCTCATCCATCGGTAACCCCTCTTCTTCTTGTGGCTCCTCTCTTTTCTCTTCACCCTCCTCCTCCTCCTCCTCCTCCTCCTCTGTGATAGAGGCGTCTGCTTTCTGGAGGGAGTGTGACATGGGAACTTGCCTGGCACAGCGGTGTAGGTGCGGTGAGTCTGCGGGGGGTAGCAGCGTGAGCGACTCCACGCTGAGGGTCTCTGCGGTGCTGTCGGTGAGGAGGGAGATGGTGGGCTGGGACGCCGGAGTGAGGCTCGGGGCCAGGGCCGGAGCCATGACTGTTGGGGTTGAGGGAGTAGAGGAGACTGCCATTACTTCTCCGCCTCCTCCTTCACCTTCTCCACCTGAGGAGGAGGGTGGGGTGTGCTCCAAAAATGTGCCGTCATCTAGAGGAGAGCAGAGGAGAGATTTGTTAATGTCTGTTAACAAAAAGCATAACCGCGAGAAAATACATGCACCACCGTGAGACTGAAATTGCACAATATTCACTAAATCAAGTGCAGAACTTAATTCAGAAAATCTTTTTTTTATGTTGCTGCTCCAGAGATGAGAGTAAGAGCATGGCATGTTCACAGAATAGCTCTTCTTGGTCCTTTTGTTTTGACTATCAGTGCAGAAAAGCTTCTCAGCAGAAAGAAGAGAAGAAGAGGTACAGGGTGGACAGCATTGGCACTAGTGGTTTACCAGTAACAGCAGTGTTCACAGTGTGTTATGTCCACTTCCTGGACATTACCTTGGACATTTCCCCCCTCCCCTCTGAAAAGAGATACTGCACCATAAAAAGTCAAAAAGATATAAATACTGACTTAAAACTGATTCATTTTTGGTGGTGCAGTTGAATCAAAACCGATCACCACCAAAATTTAATCAGTTTTAAGTTAGGCTACTTCTGACCAACCCTGAAAATTTTGTCAAAATCCATCCAAAACTTTTGGAGTTATTTTGCAAACCAACAAACCAACATAAACAAACCCCGGTGAAAACATAACCTCCTTGGCGGAGGTAATGACAATAACTGTAAAGTTCTATTTTAAACACACAACACTGTTCTGTTCAAGGAACCATTTTCATTTTACTAACCAGATAGAGTCCTGAAACTTTTTTATCTCTCAGTGAACTTTCACCCTCTCTCAGTCATATTCAGTTCACCTGAGTTATGGTGAAAGCTGTGCAAAAAGCCCTGAGTCCTTTCTAGCAGGAACCTCCTGACGTATGCTACAGTCGTGGTCAAAAGTTTACATACACTTGTAAAGAACATAATGTCATGGCTCTCTTGAGTTTCCGGTTATTTCTACAACTCTGATTTTTCTCTGATAGAGTGATTGGAACAGAAAAAAAACATTCATGAAGTTTGGTTCTTTTACGACTTTTTTATGGGTCAACTGAAAATGTGACCAATTCTGCTGGGTCAAAAATATACATACAGCAACATGAATTAGCAATTTGATGACTTAGAAAGTTGTGTCCGTGAAATGAGCTTCACAGCATGGCCTCTTAACTTCTTGTGAGTGATCATGAGTGACTACAGCTGGTGACTTCTCTGAGGCCATTTAAATAGGGCTCAATGGATACAAACACCCACAAACACTACAATGGAAAAGTCAAAGGAGCTCAGCACGGATCTGAAAAAGCAAATTATTGACTTGAACAAGTCAGGAAAGTCACTTGGAGCCATTTCAAAGCAGCTGCAGGTCCCAAGAGCAACAGTGCAAACAAGTGTTTGTAAGTATAAAGTGCATGGCACTGTTTTGTCACTGCCACGATCAGGAAGAAAATGCAAGCTATCACCTGCTGCTGAGAGAAAATTGGTCAGGAGGGTGAAGAGTCAACCGAGAACCACCAAAACGCAGATCTGTCAGGAATTAGAAGCTGCTGGAACACAGGTGTCAGTGTCCACAGTCAAGCGTGTTTTGCATCGCCATGGACTGAGAGGCTGCTGTGCAAGAAGGAAGCTCTTGATCCAAAAGCGGCACCTTAAGACTCAACTGAAGTTTGCTGCTGATCACATGGACAAAGATAAGACCTTCTGGAGGAAAGTTCTGTGGTCAGATGAAACAAAAATCAAGCTGTTTGGCCACAATGCCGAGCAATATGTTTGGAGGAGAAAAGGTGAGACCTTTAACACCATGCCTACCGTCAAGCACGGTGGTGGTAGTATTATGCTGTGGGGCTGTTTTGCTGTCAATGGAACTGGTGCTTTACAGAGAGTAAATGGGATAATGAAGAAGGAGGATTACCTTCAAATTCTTCAAGATAACCTAAAATCATCAGCCTGAAGGTTGGGTCTTGGCTGCAGTTGGGTGTTCCAACAGGACAGTGACCCCAAACACACATCTAAAGTGGTAATGGAATGGCTAAATCAGGCTAGAATTAAGGTCCCATTTAGAACATGTGGACAATGCTGAAGAAACAAGTTCATGTCAGAAAGCCAACAAATTTAACTGAACTGCACCAATTCTGTTAAGAGGAGAGGAGTGGTCAAAGATTCAACCAGAAGCTTGTGGATGGCTACCAAAAGCACCTAACTGAAGTGAAAATGGCCAAGGAACATGTAACCAAATATTAGCATTGCTAAGCATTGCATCTACATTTCTGCATTTAAGAATTCGCCGTCCAGCCTGAGAAAACAAAGCATAGGCACTGATATTAGAAAATGTACTTTTGTACTTTTAAAAGTAAGTACTTTTAAGTAATTTTACCTGAATAAAATTTCATCCAAGCAACTTTTACTTGTAGCCGAGCTAAGATTTGACCACGAGTATCAATACTTTGACTCAAGTACTGGAGTTGAGTACTTTGTCCACCATTGTTGAGAGGCACCTCAGAAAACCCACTTAAAAAAAAAATAAATAAAAACACCCAAACTATCCCTTTCACTTTCCTCTGCTTCGATTGACATTATAGTCCAGGAGCTGAGGACTGTGTGTGCTTCTTTAGGTGCCCAGTAAATGTGCTTGTACTGTGTGTGTGTGTGTGTGTGTGTGTGTGTGTGTTACCTGTGGGGCTTTGAGCTGATATAGTGCTTGCAGTAACAGAGTCACATCTTCCTGTGCTCCCACTCCCACTGGAGGGAGGCGAGGGGGAGGAGAGGGGTGAGGGACTGTGCTGCGACACACAGTGAGCCACAGCAAAACCTGGAGACAGATGTGCACACACACACACACACACACACACACAGATGTGTGTTTTTATGGCTGGGAAATTATTTCCCCTGACCATATGAAGTCCTAAAGACACAAGTCTGAATTATATACACACACCCACACACACATCACATACCTACAAGCTTTCTATTATAAATAATCCTATTCAGGAACTACAGTGAATGGTATTTAACACAAGGAAATGCATTAATTAAAAAATAAATGTGAAGCCAGGGGAGTTCTCAGCTGTATTCTCTGGAGTCGTATCTCTATACAAAACCTCACTGCTGCCCTTCTACACTACAGATTGAATCACTAACCCACTTCCAGCTAAGACACCATCACCAATTCCAAGGAAAGAGCAACTGTCTGAGAAAGTTTTCTCCAGGAATAAAAAAAATGAATTAAAAACATTTTTAATAATCTGCTGTTTCAATGGTGGCCGATTCATGTGCTGTTTATTGTTTTAGTGTCCACTTTGTCTTGTTTTAAAGCTGAGAAGCATGAGCATGAAAGAGGGGGTTTCTGGGTCACTGATGAAATATACAGACTCAGCATATGTTGGCAGTGGACCCTGGTTATCTGTGTCACCTGGAACTTTATCGACGGAGGCGAACACTGATCTGTTTGCCGTCGGGTCGTTGGGCGCCCGTCTCGACTGCTCATAGAATCGGAAAGGCAGAGCGCTGGGTGAAGCGTTGGCTGTCTGTCCGAAACCCAACACCTCTGTCGCACTGGGCTGCACAGGCAGGTCCAACAGAGCTGCAAATAGAGGAAGAGACGAGCTTAAGAGGGATACAAACACAGCATCTTTAAGGTCTTAATGTCAAACTACAGAGAGCATTTGCTCTATGATTAGATGTGAAGAAATGTTTCTGTATGTGTGACTGTTGAGTCAATGTCGAGTTGATCCACTTTCTGTGACTACATTCGCCACATCCCCCTTTACTCTGCTGCATTTGCAAAATTTCAGACAACTGTTCTGACTTTTGTGTGTATTTCTGAAGAAGCAGACTATCAGGAAGGGAAGGAGAAGTGACTGATGAGTAAGGGACACCGGGAAAAGGACTGATATGATGGAGCTCTGAGTAAACATATCAAGTGTCTCTTCCTCTGAAGAGTCCTTTTATTTATACCACATTCACTAAAGTGAATAAAAATGAATTGACATTTTGAATTGGCTTCATGCCTTCAGAAACATTAGCTAGAAGCAGTGATAGTTACAAGCTGTGGTTGGACATTACTGGTAATCTAATTCTCCACTCCTAAAAAGTATACAAAGCTCCTTAAATATTAATGTAAGTGACCCAAAGCAAAACATGTTGACTTTGTTGACCTTTAATGTGGCTATATTATTATCATTATTACTATTATTTCCACAGTATTAATTACTCCATAGCACAAAATCTAAACAAAGCTTCCTGAACTATAAGAGCGATTCACTAACTTGTACAGTCCATTACCACTTTTGATGTGTGTTTGGGGTCACTGTCCTGTTGGAACATCCAACTGCGCTGAAGGCCCAATCTTCGGGCTGATGATTTTAGGTTATCTTGAAGAATTTGAAGGTAATCCTCCTTCTTCATTATCTCATTTACTCTCTGTAAAGCACCAGTCCCAGTGGCAGCAAAACAGCCCCACAGCACAGTCACTGACCAATTTTCTCTCAGCAGCAGGTGATATCTTGCATTTTCTTCCTGATCGTGGCAGTGATAAAACAGTGCCATGCACTTTATACTTACAAACAATTGTTTGCACTGTTGCTCTTGGGACCTGCAGCTGCTTTGAAATGTCTCCAAGTGACTTTCCTGACTTGTTCAAGTCAATGATTCTCTTTTTCAGATCCATGCTGAGCTCCTTTGACTTTCCCATTGTAGCGTTTCTGGGCGTTTGTATCCAATGAGCCTCAGATAAGTCACTAGCTGTAGTCACTCATGATCACTCACAACAAGTTAAGAGGCCATGCTATGAAGCTCATTTCATTGACACAACTTTCTAAGTCACCAAAATTGCTAATTCATGTTGCTGTTTGTGTATATTTGACCCAGCAGATTTGGTCACTTTTTCTGTTAACCCATAATAAAGTCATAAAAGAACCAAACTTCATGAATATTTTTTGTGACTAAGAAGTATCTGTTCCAATCACTCTATCAGAGAAAAATCTTGTTGTAGCAATAACTGGAAACTCAAGAGAGACATGACATTATGTTCTTTACAAGCGTATGTAAACTTTTGAAAAACTTTTTTAAACCACAACTTTAAGTTCCACTGTACTGTACTTTCAGTAGCTTCTTCAGAACTTTCAGCCACTTTCCACCATTCTGTGCACAGCAGAAAGTTACATTTTGACTGATTGATTTGACTGAAGTTATTTTTTCCTGTTGACTCACCTGCAATCCTCTGCATCTTCATGCGCCGGGCCTGGATGCGACCCTTGGCCAGCCTCTGCTTGGCGATGATGCAGCGGATGTGGTCGGCGAAGATGAAGTTGGCCTGTAGGATGGGGAGGGGCTTGGCGTGGGGGTTGGAGCTGGGCTTATGGATGACGATGTTTAACGCTCTGCTGTCGTCCTCGACGCCAGACACCTGCATGTCCTGTTGAGAGAAGGAGGGTCGGGAAACAAACAGCGAGTGAGAGCATTAACAGGATTAAACAGCAGGTGTGAGCGATGGAAAGAGGTCAAGAGAGAGGAAAAGAATGAAAAAGTGATGGACAATAAGGACAAAACAGCGACAAAAACAAAAGACATATACCATAACATTATGACCACTGACAGGTGAAGTGAGTAACACTGATTATCTCCATCATGGCACATAGGATCTATAAGGCAACAAATGAACATTTTGTCCTCAGAGTTGATGTTGGAAATGTGAGGATTTGAGTGAGTTTGACAACAAGGACCTCTCCAAGGACATCTCCAGAACCGCAGCTGTGGTGGGCTGTTTCTGGTCTGCAGTGGTCAGGATCTATCAAAAGTGGTCCAAGGAAGGACCAGTGGTGAAGACAGAAACAGGGTCATGAGAGGACAAGGATCACTGATGCAGGTGGGGAGTAAAGGCTGGTCCTGGTGGTCTGATCCAACAGAACAGAGGAGTTAATGCTGGTTCTGATAGAAAGGAGTCAGATACCACAGTTTGCTGTGTAGGGGGCCATCACAATATTTGGCAGATGGTCATTCTGTTATGCCTGATTGGTTAAATTTGATAATTTGAAGAATTACCCAGATGTGACTGTATGCAAGATATACAGTTAGGCCCAAAAATATTTGGACAGTGACACAAGTTTTGTTATTTTAGCTGTTTATGAAAACAATTATATAATCAATATGGGCTTAAAGTGCAGACTCTCAGCTGTAATTTGAGAGTATTCACATCCAAATTGGACCAAGGGTTTAGGAATTACAGCTCTTTAATACGTAGCCGCCTCTTTTTCAAGGGACCAAAAGTAATTGGACAATTGACTCAAAAGGCTGTGAAAAAAATAATAAGGCTCTTCCCTTGTCAACCTGTCATCAATAAAGCAGTTAAAAGTTCTGGAGTTGATTCAACGTGTGGCGTTTGCATTTGGAAGCTGTTGCTGTGAAGACACAACATGTCAAAGGAGTTCTCAATGGAGGTGAAACAGACCATCGTGAGGCTGAAAAAAAGAAGAAATCTTTGGTATCAACAGTTTGGTGTATTCTGAGGAAAAAATATAGTGTGCTGGTGAGCTTGGGAACTCAAAAAGGCCTGGACGTCCACAGAAGACAACAATGATGGATGGTCGCAGAATCCTTTCCATGGTGAAGAAAAACCCCTTCACAACATCCACTCAAGTGAAGAACACTCTCCAGGATGGAAGTAGGTGTATCAGTATCTAAGTCTACCATAAAGAGAAGACTTCATGAGAGGATTCACCACAAGGTGCAAACTCAAAGCCTCAAAAATAGAAAGAGCAGAATTGACTTTGCCAAAAAACACGTGAAGAAGCCAGCCCAGTTCTGGAACAGCATTCTTTGGACAGATGAGACCAAGATCAACCTGTACCAGAATGATGGGAAGAAGAAAATTTGGAGAAGAATTGGAACAGCTCATGATCCAAAGCACACCACGTCTTCTGTAATACATGATGGAGGCAGTGTGATGGCATGGGCATGCATGGCTTCCAATGGCACTGGGTCACTTGTGTTTATCGATGATGTGACAAAAGACAGAAGCAGCCGGATGAATTCTGAAGTGTATAGGGATATACTTTCTGCTCAGATTCAGCCAAATGCAGCAAAATTGATTGGACGGCGCTTCAGGGTACAGATGGACAATGATCCAAAACATACTGCAAAAGTAACCCAGGAGTTTTTTAAGCAAAGAAGAGGAATATTCTGCCCAATCACCAGATCGCAACAATCAAGCATGAATTTCACTTGCTCAAGACAAAAGTTAAGGAAGAAAGACCCACAAACAAGCAACAACTGAAGACAGCTGCAGTAAATGCCTGGCAAGCATCACAAAGGAGGAAACCCAGCTTTGGCGATGTCCATGGGTTCCAGACTTCAGGCAGTCATTGCCTACAAAGAATTCTCAACAAAATATTGAAAAGTAACACTTTACTTAGGGTTATGTTTACTAGTCCAATTACTTTTGAGCCCCTGAAATGAGGAGTGTTTGTATAACAATGTTTAATCATATATTTTTGTTCAACCCCTTGAATTAAACCTTAAAGTCTGCACTTCAATTCTGTTGTAGTTGTTTCATTTCAAATCCAATGTGGTGGCATTCAGAGCCCAAATCATGAAGATTGTGTCACTGTCCAAATATTTTTGGGTCTAACTGTATTCCAAGCATATCTGAAAAAAAAAATGATGTGAAAGACTCAGGCAACAACAAATCAACATCTTGACAGGAACAAATGAGTGGAAAGAAGAAAGCTGAATATTTCAATACATTAAACTGGATGCATGAAAAAAAAACAAGTATGTAAGGTGGAAAGTTTAAACACACGACATGCAGACATGGACATGCTACTCACCTGCAGAAGGCCAGCAAACTTGACTACACCCCAGCCAAGGCGCTTGGTTTCTGGTTCGACCAGACTCATCTGGTACACATCTACAGCGAGGAACCTCTGGGCCTGGCCGCCATCTTTACTGACCACCATACAGGCTATTAGGTCACTGTTGTCTGAAAAAGATGACAGACACGATGAACAGTGCTGGTAGTAACAGCATTAGACTATAACGGCATCACTAATGGCGTTACTTTTTCAGTAACAGGTAATCTAACTAATTACTTTTTCTTTCATTACTACGCAGTTACCGTTATCAACATGCAGTTACTGCACGTTACTGAAGCTATTCATTGAAGCTGTCATCCGACTTGGCTCACACAGACACAGGAGCTGCAAATGTGTGTGTTTTTTCCCTTTGTTGAGGGGGGAGGAGAGTAAAGTAAGTAAAGTGGCTTTCAAGACGCAGGTACGCCGAGAGAAACCCATTCATTGTGTATGTGGTTGCGCTGCACAAAGGCGCAGTGGTTTGATCCATGCAAAGGCACAACGCAGGGGTGGAGTTTGCGCTCTTATAATATATATATATATATATATATATATATACATATATAATATAATAATATAATATATTTCAACTTGGGCGCAGCTTGTGGGCACTGCGTGGGCGGGTGTTGTACACACAACCCAGCACGCAGCAGTGCACACACACAAACTATCAGAGATGGTGAAGCACTACTGAAACCTCATCGAGTTAATAGGTAAAAATGTACATTATGTCCCAGAGCAAAGAGTTTGTCCACATCTGGTGTAAGCAACTCAATTTAATGAAGCACCTTTCGATGGCACACACTTCTACTAAACTAGTGGCCAAATTAAAACTGTTTACTTTTCTGATGAAGAAAATATTGGAAGTACAGTTGCACCAGCTGTGGTCTGTTGAGGAGCAATAAATATTAAAATTTCTGTGCAGGTACCTGTCTTTACTGTTCTCCTCTATGCACCTGGCTTGTGAAACCTGCTTTTAAAAAAAAATCCAAATTCTTTGACATTTTTAAACTTAAAGAAAAGTAACGCAATAGTTACTTTCCCTGGTGACTAGTTACTTTTATAGTGGAGTAACTCAGTTACTAACTCAGTTACTTTTTGGGAGAAGTAACTAATTACTTTTTCAAAGTAACATGCCCAACACTGCTGATGAAACTGAAATTGAGGCATGGATGAATGGTGTCCCAGTTCTGTCTGTGGACTTTAGCAAACAACATAGATGTAAAATCTTTTTGTACTACTGATGGGCCATATCTGTCATTATAACATTGTTGATCTTCATAGTGAAGACTGACCAGAGGAACAAGTTTTCCACAACACACACACACACACACACACACACACACACACACACACACACACACACACACACAGTTAACAATGCATATTTCACTGGAACCTAATGGACTACTAATGCAAAACCCCACAAGATCCCAGGAGCAGAAATTCACAATCAGATCATGATTCATCTTCTTAAGAATAATCTTAGCACAAAATACAGAAAAAAAAAAACGGTTGCTTCCTGGTAGTGTGTAGCATTGCTACTTCTAATAAAGCTGGTGTTTATAAACTGTTCAAATTTCGTATGGTTGAGCTGCTGTACAAAACGCATATCTCCATGCTGCAGCAGGTGGACAGAGGCACAGACACACACTGAAAAGGACACGGAGGACTCGTCTCCCACATGTCTAGCAAGACGATAACAAAATGATGAACCCACATCATCAGTTTACCACAAAACCTGATGATGACCTGATTTGACACCACTGGTTTTGTTTTTAATATCACCCATCCCTGTCAATGACTCACTCAAAGTCCTTTCCACTTTATAATATTTCTGCTCTCCGTTTCCTTATTTCTCTTCTCCAGAATCCATCTTTAGATCTTTAGACTGGTCTGTGGCTGATGTGATACAAGTGGAACTGAATACTTGTGCACGCTTTGTTTTTTGTCCATTTAGTCCCTTCAGTGCAGAAGCATGTGTGCTCTGGGAAAACACTATTATTTACAGCTGCTGCTGATCACAGGCATATTGTGTCAAACATGTTCATGTGGCATTCTGGTTACATAACTTTCTCTGTTACTGATATTGAAAGATCAGCAGGGTACTTGGACCAGGAACTTCACTTGAAACAGAGAGCGGGGTAAAGTACCAGCAGCTGGAGTGGTAGTCCCCAGTGTGCTACGCAGCAAAGTGATGCTGACAGCGAAATGGTCAAAGATGTAAGGGGAAGTTTGATGGCTTGAATCCCCCCAAACAACTGGGGAAAAAACTCCTCCTACCCTCAGCTTCTAATTAACTTCTGACTGCAGAAAGGTATGGGTCAATTTAAGGGATTTAATAGAAGTTGACTCTATCTGTTGACTTTTCTGGGTGAAGCGAAACAGCGATGGTTTCAACCACTGGACTTGCTGTGAAAGTACTTCCGACCAAACAAATACATTGCAGGGAAGCACCTTTCTCTGAAACATCTGGTGTCAAATACGTTTCTGTCGATTAGTCATGTGAATTTTTGGTGTCCTCCTCCCTCACAGAAGATGCTGCATTACATTTATCAGGACAGTTTTGCCACAAATAATTCACCAAATGAGTTACAGAAGCTCTTTGTTGTACATTTTATTTTTAATTTTGAGACCTAAGACATCTTTTGCCCTCCATTTTTTTGCAACAACCAATGTATGTCTGAAATTGCTAAAAAGCATGTCAGTACATGTGTTCTCTCAATAACTCTTCCTATGTACACTTCCTTAGGCACACTTTCTCTAAAAAAATTTTTTTCGCCAATGGGAATACAACACGACTTTCCACTTACTGTGCAAGACCATCTCTAAATCCACAGGACTACCGCTCCACTGTCACAACATACAGGTACAAACATTAGCAACTGCGGCCATTCAAAGCTACCTGGGGAAATGGTGTCATGGAGGCGGTGGCAGCCTAATGGTCAAAAAAAGGATCGTAGGTGGAAGATTGCAGCTTTAAATCCCCCAACCCATGAGGAAAAAAAACCCTTCTCTCCACAATCACTCTGTAAGAGTGTGTTCTTAGTCAACCACTTTGTTTAAATAAAAGAAGACAGTGACTTTGGAAAGCAGGAGGATTTTTACAGTACATAAGTAGAGTTGAATTCTACAAAGACAGATGATTATAATTACCAAACAAAGGTTGTTGGGCAGTTTCTTATGAAGTGACAGAAAATTCCTGGAAGTAATGTCACAACTGACCTGACAGCTCTGAACCTCTATTACAGAAAACAGTCACAGTTTTGACCACTTAATTTGACTGGAAAGGAAAGCTGCAGGGAGACATTTGGTTTTAATAGGTATTTTTCCATCTGTTAGTCAAGAGATTTTTTAGAGGGATATTACGATATTGTAGAATAACATATCATATTTATCCAAAGTAATATAGTTTTATATTAATCTATATCTATCTAACTAATACTCTAATGCTGAAACAAATGGCAACACAACCATGACACATCAATATTTGAGGGCACCAGTGTTTTGGTTGGATCCATTCATCCATCAGGCCACTGCAGTCAGTTTTACGTTTTTTTGGCAAACAGCGTCACCAAAAAGTCCCGAAACTGCTTCTTAGTCATCACAGACTACATGGTAACTGTTAAAAGGCCATGACTACCCAGATTCATTGCTGATACTACAGTCAGCACTGCTAAGCAGACCAGAGACCAATGAATTCTAAGAAGTGATATTCCTATGTATTGCACCTACCTCCATTTTAATCATTTGAAATCACAATTACTTAAACTGTATATTGCAGGTAAAGAGAAAACCAAACAGAGAGCATTTTTCTAAGTTAAGCTTTCATCATTTCAGTTGTGCTACTGATCATTAGAGAAAAGGAAAGACAGAAAAAAAGAGATGCAAAGAAAGTATGAAAGAGGAAAAGAAAACGGTATCATATGGTCCACCTAACATAGACACTGTATGACATACTGGGAAATTTGTGGTCAACCTGAATTAGAGAGATCCTGTTTATTTAAATAAACTTAAAATAAAATGAGGAAGTAAGGTCATTTCAAAGAAGAGAGGCCCCTTTGTCTACTCTTCAACTCTCAAGAGAGAAAGTGATGAGTGATTTTCTATCTATCATTTTGATTATTCTAGTAACATTGAAGTTACTGAGTTGTACCAGACAGTAATACACGTCATGTATATTATAAGCAGTAATATAAATGTGTCAAACATGTCTGGCAGGAACCAGGTTTTACAATGTTATGACAGCAGTAGACAGCCAATTGATATCTTGTAGACAAAAACTCAGTTTTGCTCTGAAAATTAGTAGCACTACAGGCTGCACTAAGACATTTTTGTTCCTGCTAACAGTCATTTTATTTTCTAAAATGTGCCATTCACTCTATTTCAGCAGTTTGAAACAAGGCTATCTGCACTGGATTGAATTTAATTATAAGGCTTGTCCTAACAAGCTAGTAATTATGTGTTAATGGGGCCGAACTCATATATAATGGGAATGAACATGAGGCAAATGTTAATTGCTAATTAATTTAGGTTAACTATATCATAATACACTCAGTATGAGTATATGACTTGAAGTCTGAGTACTGAGAATGTGACAGTGTCATTACTGTGCAATACTTGTCATATCCTGCAAGGCAGACCTAACCACATGCAAGTTTCCCTGACATTGTCGAGACACCTGTGACCCGAAAGAGAAGACTCTTCAGGTTATCTTAGTGTGTGGGAAGCCGTGTGCGTATATGCCTACATGTGAGTGTGTCTGCATGCTCAGCTCTGTCATTGTGGGTGTGAATGTTCACATACGCATGTACATTTTCTGGGTATTGTTCAGACTGCACTCACATTTCTGTATTGTAAATCTAATGCTGTGTTTCTCAGAGAAAGGCAGAATTTATGTTGCAATTGGGAGGTTGTTTTGGAGAGAATGTATACTGTAAAGTACACAGTGTGAGTCTTACTGAGGTCTAAGACGTCATCTGTCTTGATAAGGTCTTCTGGTCTGGTCAGAGGCAGCTGGGTCTCAGGTTCTCCCTGAAGCTGAAGCGATAAGGCCCGCAGCATGAAGAACACACGGATCGCCTGTGCAGAGAGCAGAGAGATCCCACATAAACACTTGGTTTCAGACAGGAAGGCTGATTTAAAATAACATCTCTGACAGTTACAATAAACCGTTAAAATGGCAGCTCTCCAAAAGCAGTAAGAGAGATTTTGACATCAATCATAAAATGTTTTTAATCAGTGTCAGTAACAGGCTTATCTATTTTATCTGTCATCTAAGCTTTGGAGAGCTGCCATTCTTGCGTCATTTGTTTGCAGCAAGGTTACGAAACACAAAAAGACAACATAACATGACGTACAGCAGCTTTATGTTCCAGTGATTTTACGTTACAGTATTTAAGAAAAAAATACTC
This sequence comes from Synanceia verrucosa, assembly GCA_029721515.1. Lineage (NCBI taxonomy): Eukaryota > Metazoa > Chordata > Actinopteri > Perciformes > Synanceiidae > Synanceia > Synanceia verrucosa. The sequence continues at coordinate 15,119,648 of CM056563.1, read as the reverse complement.
TTTAGAGTGCCCTTAGGCCTCTGTGGGAAACACATATTTCTCAGATCAGACTTCCCAGGAATATAATGGCCTCTAGTGTCTGAGAGCCACTGAGTACAATCTTGAGCGTAACATCATGTGGACTGAGCTCAAGCCAGTGTGTGGACATACCCTGCGCGTCTTCTCAACGTCTCCACAGGGAAGCCTCTTGACAAAGTCTATGCCAGTCAGAGGGGTGCCGGTGGGTGGCAGCAGGACTGAGGCATCCATCATAAGATACTCAACATTCAGCGGTTTACTCTGCAACATACACCAGAACATATCTGTTAGCTCAGGCTGGTTACTCGACAGCTCTCAAAGAGAAAATAACTTATCTTATTAAGTGAAGGCCAACTAACCGTCATGCTCCTGTATTCATCTTCAAACATGTCCAGAAAGATCTCCTCGCCCTGTGATGACATGATGAAAACGTTTGCAGTTTCACCCCCTTTTTATATAAAGTGGAGCTCTGTGCATAGTTGATTTAAAACCTTAACTAATGATTTAGACAAAAGCAGCTTATTAGAGCTAACAGAGAGCAATAAGAACATGTGTGTGTGCATAAAAGCAGAAATCAGCATTTTTGAGTCTAATTATACAGCTCTATGTACACACAGGTGCCATGCATCAGTTAAATCCTGAAAAGATTATCATTAATAAAAATACCCTCTATCATGTTTTCCTTCTTCTTTACCAATTGGTGATATGATCTGACTCATATCCCATGCCAATATCATGACTCATCAGTCTGTCCACATGTGCAGAGACAGCCCGCTTGTGCATGCAGAGTGCAGACACACCAATACGGAGGTACTCACACTCTCACGACATTCTGCATTTTCTGTGGTGACAATGCTCATTTTTTGTGTTCATGGTCATATTTACAGCTCAACAGTGTTACCACATTCTGTCACTGCACACAACAGACTAGTGAACTTTACTACCATAACCTGCTTAGAGCAGTTCTGGACAAAAAGACCGTTAGCAAAAGAGGAACCACTTGTTTTCACTGGGAAGCCTCTTTTTTCAACAGTGTTTGAAGTATTTTCCTGAATGCTGAAATTGAAAGTTTCTGCTGCCTTTTCCCCCAGATGATACACATCTCAGCAGCCAAACATAACTCCTGTGATTCCAAAACTGATATGCAAAGACACTCATACAGAAACTGAAAGCACTTTGCCTGTGAATATAAATATGCTGCTGCATAGTATACATAGGATGCCTTCAGGGAAATAGTTTCAGTTAAAATAAGTGGATGCACTCTGACACCCACATATATTTAGCTTTTGTTGTGACAGGCATCTAAAGAACAACTGGTTGTAACATGAGATCTTCTGTTCATCTGCCTAATCTTTTGTGCTTATTTCTCTGCTTTTCAATGAACGACTGTCCAGAGAATCTAAAAAAATATTTTGCATTAATATCAGTCTTTTTCTCTGAGTGTGTTTCCAGCTGTCTCCTAACTTGTCCTTCGTTATACTGTTCTCTTTCTATACAGTAAATATGTGTGGGTGGATGGGAAAGAAGTGCTACTTTATGTAGGTTAGTGGTGTGTGTGTGTGTGTGTGTGCGTGCGTTGGGTAGATAAGTGTCAGGGTATCTTAAAGAGTATGTGTGTGTGTGAGTGTGTGTGTGTGAGTGTGTGTGTGAGTGTGTGTGTGTGTGTGTGTGTGTGTGTGTGTGTGACTGGACACCCACCTTGTAGAATCTCCGCAGTAAATGCAGACTTTCTTCTCTAGCACCCTACAAACAAAGCATAAACACGAAAACATAATTACAGTTACAGCTGTCATTCAGGTGAAAAGAAATACCACGTCTTTGAATGATCACAAAACAAATTGCCAGAAATTGTGTTGGTTAAAAAAAACAAAACACAACACTTAAATCAACCAAGCTCTGCATTGTTTTGAGAGCTTAAAAATGTGTTTTAGTCCCTTAAAAGGGTCTTAAAGAAAGTGGACAATACAAAACAATGATGATCGACACATTGCCACATAAAGAATAATGTGATGACCCCCTATCAAAAAAAATCCCACCATCATCAGCAAACCAAATGACAAACATCCCTGGGAGGTATTCCAGGTAGGACGTTCAACTAACTCTGAGTCTACTCCTGAACTCTGAGTTAACTTACCCTGAGATGGAAACTGAGTGCCCGGTTCCAGAACAGCTGATATGAATTAGTTCAATCAATTCTTAGTTAAACACTTGCACATCCACAATAAAAAGCAATCATAAATGGAGGCCCCATACCCTAATTCAACATGGCAACCAGAGAGAAAAAGGCAAAATCAGCACATTTTACACCTGTAGAATTGGAGGTACACTTTGAAGTTGAAATTGTAGCACACGGGTGAAAGGTGGTGAAGTGAATTTCATGTAATTTAAGTGCAATCCCACAGGGGTGAAACAGAGTTGGAAGCAACTTTACATGAAATATAACAACAACATTCAAACAGGTAAGGTATATTTTACTCTGCCATGATTGTACCTTTCTTTAGTTTTACAGTATTCATATTTTGATTTATTAAACAAAATAGCTCAAATAACCTGTCATTCATATTTCATTTTGTACGGCAGACCATTATCGCTCTCATATATTTTACACACATGCACGCCTAATTGCGCCTTGATGTTGGTTCCGTATGGAGGAAATCAAATCATGTCTGTCTGAAAGCTGCTTCAGGCTCGGCAGTAGGAGGAGACAGGCTGAACTCAGGGTTTCTGACAGAAAACCTGCCAGTGAGCAGGTTAGGTTCACAGAGTCAGTTGTCATGGTGATTGACTCAGAGTTTTACTGACCTCTCTTTCTGGAACTGAGAACCCAGAGGTTCTCTCATTTCAAGGTTATAGTAGAGGTGAGCATTGGCACTGCCCTCACAATTTGATTCGATCACGATTCACCAGACAATGATTCCATTCAATTTGATTCTGCGATGCATTATGATGCATCAAAATTCTACTGCACACAAGGCAAATTTTTCATCAGTCATGAGGCAATACAAGCAGGAAGGTAGTTTTCTACTGACTTAGAAGCCGAAACATGCCCAGATGTCCGCTTTCCAAGCTTTGGGTGCGTTTTTTACCCGTCTATCGCGGTCATCTCCCTCCGCCTCAGCCATCTTTTGTTTTCTTATGTTGTTGTTGTTATGCTAGCTAGTGCTGCCGCGCTTCCAGCGTGCCGGAAATACCCCCGGAAGTAATTGAAACTTCAAAACTTTATCGTCCTCTCGAGGCCAGAAAATAAACAGTGACATCATCGATTATGGCAAGTTGCCACATCAATGCTGAATTGTGCAGGCCCCACACTGCGATGCATTGCCGAATCGATTATTGTTGACACCACTATGGGATAGTGACGATGTACAAACAGTTTGAATTTCTGACAACATTTAGTTTCAATTCGCCACATAATTGTAAATTGAAGAACACTGATGTATATCTTGTGTCAACTGTTACCGACACCTTACCTATTCATATCACTGCTAGTGAATTCCACACTTGTTAGAATCCAACCTGATTTACTGCAACTAACATCACTCCTGTGTCCGGTTAGGCAAGGCCTTTTCCTTGAACAACAATACTTTTTTTTACCCATTTACCCATTTAGAGTCAAGCAGCCAGTGTTCTTCCTGTGATGACACTAGATAGGGTAATCTTTCAACAATGTCTGTGTGATTACCGCCAATAAACTAAACCTGGAAATGCGGGCCCGTTTTCCTGTAAGATTTGCAACGTAATGAGTCAGCTATTTCCCAACAGGCGGGCAGAGAGAAAGAATGAGCAGGAATACGGCCAGCTTATCATAAAATCAACAATTACAGTAGCATTATTTTGACGTCACCAGGTCAGTTCTCTGGTGCTGTGATGCCATAATTTCACAAAAACTTCAGCAAATAAACTGTGACTAAAAATAATGATCAGAACCCGCCATTTCTATCCAAAGGGCTCTTCAATAACAGTGAGGAGGGAAATTCTTCAAGCAGAATCCCCTGTTTTGTTAAACTGACTGATATCAATAGTAGGAGAAACCTGGCCTTGAAAAATGACCACGGTCAGGTTTCAATTCACTTTTAAATTCAGTCAGATCAGATGTGATTTATTTTTTCAAAAATGAATTAAAAACCATAAAGAAAAACCATGAGCAATAGGACAACTACTTCCTGTAAGTGAAGTGCATTAAAGAAACAAGAAATGCAGAGAAATAGAGGATGTGGAGGACTACCCTGATTTCACGGAAAGGAAATTTAAAAAAAAAGAGAGTTCTGTTCAGACAGAAGAGGAGCCAGAGGGAGTAAGTGAGACTAATAGTTTGTGAAGAGTGCTGGAGGACAGGAAGTGGGTGGTCCGGTCCATCCGTGCTGAACATCTTTGGTTATAGCCACAAACCCAGCAGCTACGGGTTCTGAGGAAGTTTGTTTTATGGCTACAATTTCTGACCTGATCGATGACATTCTTCCTGTGTGTTTGGAACTATTGATTCTGTGTGATGTGTTGATATGTGTGAGAGTAGCACGCTTGTGTGTGTGCTGTACCTCCAGGCAGGCCAGATGTACGTCTTTGATGATACAGTTGTTTCCAGACAGCACAGATTGCTTTAACAGCAGGCAACTCAGCTCCAAGGTAGCTAGACGCACTTTACCATCTACACACACACACAAAATAATAAGTAATTAACTCACTGAGTGCCAGCCACATATATATATATACATACGTATATACATATACGTATATATATATGTCAACGGTTTTGGTTTTTTTTTGTTTGTTTTTTAGGGACTGGCACAATGGGGGCACTCTCACACACCCTGTGAGTAATTTTGGGGCTTCTGGGACACGTAATCGGAACATAAAGAGATGGTATAAGCCACAGAGATTGAAGCACGAAGTGGAGACGATAAGATAAGAGAGCAGAGCAGAGAGCAGAGAGCAGTTGTCTTTTTGGTGAAACTAGCCTCTACAAAACTTCACATAAAAGAAGAGTGGAACAAGGTGCCAACAATCCTTTTTCCCATGATGAAATAGAGAGTCTGTTCTTTTCATTTTAGCTATTCACTGTTTTCTGAGTCATAGTACAAAATATTCTGTACATCATGGACGATGATTCAAAATATCCAAAAATGTTGGCGCAAGCCACTTTTGGTTTTACAAAAAGGCCGGCACTCAGTGAGTTAATGGAGCAAAACATGATAACTAACCAACTGAACTATAGATCTAACATCATTAACTCATTGAGTGCCCCCCCCTTTTTTAAAAAAAAAACAAAACAAAAAACAAAGTGCCTTGTGCTAGCATTTTTGCCCATTTTGAGTCATCTTTCATGATGCGCAGAATATTTTGTACTATGACTCTGAAAACACTGAATAGCTCAAATGAAAGAAGAGACTCTCTATTTCATCATGAAAAAAAAATGTTTTTACCTTGTTCCATTCTTGTTTTATCTGGAGGAGAGTAGATGCCAGTCTCACCAAAATCACCACTTTTTGTCCAGAACCTTTTTGTCTGTTTGTTTTGCTCTCTCATCATGATCGTCTCCACTTCCTGTTTTGATCTCTGTGGCGTATGCCATCTTTTTATTATCTGACTACAAATCTCAGAAGTTCCGATATTCCTCGCAGGCTATGTGAGTGCAACCTTGTATGCCAGCTGCCGAAAAATTAAAGACGTAATCTACATCTATGGCACTCAAACATATTTTAAAAGACGTACATATACGTCTTTGGCACTCAAAGAGTAAAACGTTGGTTTATGGCTATTCAAAGTGGAACTTGACTGAGGGTCTGGCATGTATTGGTAACTTCGAGAATTAAATTACTGTATTAAAACTGTTATGATTTCAAAGGGAAGTAAGTGTGTGTGTGTGTGTGTGTGTGTGTGTGTTACCTGGCTGTGCTGCCTGGCTCATAACTCGGATCAGTCTCTCTACCAGCACCAGGCTGTAGGAGCTCTTCTCCTGGTCAGGAACTGGCAGCTGCAGACGCTCCAAAAGATCTCGGTTTATTCCTGCATACAGACAGACAGTCAGGTGGAGCAGGTCAGGGAATGGATTGGTCAATACTTCTTAGATGAGATACAGAATTCCAATTTGGCACATGAAAGCAGAATTTGTTTAGAGAGTATAACATCACAGAATACATCCCCCATATACATATAACGCTGAGTGACACAACAACAGGCTCATTTTCACTGGAAGCGACAAACTGACGGCCGACTTGCTGTGTGACCTTAGTGATGCACTACAAATCAAAGTTGGTCTCAATTTTTTTTTTTTCTGCTCCATTGATGCAGTGAAGAATAAATCAATATTTTTTATTTCACAATGCTCAGGGGCCTCATGTATCAAAGTAGTATACGCCATCACGTTCTGATTTATCAACAATGAACTAAGCGTGGAAACTGGTGCTGCTCCATGCCAACTTCATAGCTGCTGTAGGCCAGGTTCAGATGGTTTTGGTCCGCTGGTGACACTTAGAGGGGATGCTGGGAAACTGTCACTAGTTTGGAAACAGCTGTGCATGGAGCAGTGACTGGCCTTGGAGCACCACAGTGAGGAGCTGAGCACTGCCAGAGCCCACACAGGTGCTGACCACACTGGGCTTCTTGGCCACAGGAGCTGGCCGACCGATCAGGAGTGAGCCAGTCGACCCTGAGCCGGGCCATGCCACCTACATTGGACTGGATAGTCCACATGTCAGCGAGGCATATAAAATGTGCATACAATGCAGTTGAACAGGCTAACATCGTGGGACGACTAGAGTAAATATTGACCGGTCATTAGTCTTCTCCCTGACTCATGGTTTGCATGTGTGCGTCCCTGATTATCATCTACACACGTGCTTAGTCACAAATAACTTCATCAGCATCTCTCCTGAACTGCACTCCTATTTCACATCAGTGTGGTCCATCAAGTACAGCACATGTGGCTTCTTATCCTGTGATTTTAACTCAGGTGACCGTGGCTACGACCTGAAGTTACTCCTCTTTCTCCTCTCATGATGAGGAGAGGCCCAGTGTGGAGCCTATTTAAATGAATTCACATATGTATTTATTGGTGTGGTGAGGGAGGAGTCTGCGACCCCGACAAGTGTGCTCAATTCCATGCTGATTGGGATGTATCAAGGGACGTTGCATGGATTACGGTGTTCGCACTGTTTGATAAATTTTTGACAGCGTACGCCAGCTGTCAGTATGAAATCCATGCAAGCATTGATACACGAGGCCCCAGGTCCTTCTGTATGGAAAAAAAAAAAACAAAAAAAAAAACACACATAATCACAAAATCAGATATCCAGGCCTCAGTGCTATTAAATACATTAACTAGCTCTTCACTTACCTGTCTTTCCAACAAAAGTTGGCTGTTTCATTGGCTTTGAATATAGCATTAGACTGTATCTACCCAATACATTTGAGCGTGTATTGAAATAAATATGATGAACTGTTAAGTACCTAAGTATCAGTCAAGTCAGTATTAAATATAAGCAGTTATGCACGGCTTCCAGTGAGATGCCAGCTGCCTAATTTCACCAGGAAGATAGAATGAGCAACTATAACCAAAAAAATGAATGTGTATAAAAAAAAGCAAGGTTAACCTTTGCTGTGTGAGACCGCATAAAGCAGGCAGAGGACGAACAGGGCGTGGTAGTCATCATTGGTGCAGTCCAGAGCACTGTACACCATGTCTAAGAACGGTCTGCAGAGACAACACACACCATCAGTCCAGACAAGTTTCTGTCTTGGCCCGTCCAGACCAGTTCAGTGTGTTCACAAGTGTGTGTGCTGGTACCTGCTCCTCTGTGTGTGTGTACGGGTGGCTGCAGCAGTCTTCTCTTCATCAGTGATGTTCTGCTCCGTCAGCTCTGACACTTTACACTTCTCCATCACCACCATCTCTATCTCTGCGCGCACATACATGCATACTTTGGACTTACTTATGTAAAATGCACATAAAAGTTAAATCCATTTTTCACATTCACATCACACGCATCCCCGACAAAAACACACCTTTAATTATGAAGACAGAAATGAGCCATTATCACCAGTGAATATGGATATAAAGTCTGATTGTTTCCTTCACACCTTTCACTAGCTTCACTAGCATCAGTGTCTGCTTCATGTTTACTATAGAACAGGGAAGTTCAGAGTTTCTGATTTTATCGGTTTTCTTATCAAATCAGCTGAACAGGGTGTGTGTGTGGGTTTTCCACCCCAAATGGCACAAGTGTCATTTTGAAACTATCTGTTCCTCTGCAGCCCACGATGCTATTTAGAAGACCTGCACAATGACTCTCTGCAAAGAGAGTGTCTTCAGTCAAAGTGAAGAAGGAATCATTTCAGATGAGTGATCACATTTATATGTAGTGCACATGCGCACACACTTGTGCATGCACGCACGCACACACAGAGCAGGAGTGAGAAAGAGGCGGAGAGGTGAGGAGCACAGGAGGATGGATGGTGTGTCACCGTGGAAACGGACAGTTTGCCGCCATGGAGATCGTGTTGGGACATGTGGTCAGTGGTAGCCATGGTAACCACAGGGAAATAAACAGGGGAAGCAGCTCAAAGAGAGAGGCCTTGTCTCAAAACTAGCCAAAGAGGAATTAAATTGGGAAAATGTACTTGCCGTACCGTTTCACTGCTCAAAGCAAAAGGGCTGCATTGTCTACTCAACAGTAAACGCACGGTGATGACAGTAACACACTGAATTAAGCCCAAAATGCAAAACAGAAAAAAAGCAGAGCATATTTAGAGTAAAAGTTTAGCTATTTTGTCTTTTCAAGAGTCAGTGTCTCTCTTTAATGTTTGGAGACGAGGGCTGCTGCTGTGGTGGCTATTGGGTAACCAGGGTGCATCATGGGAGACTGTGTCTGATTGATGGGAGTAAAAAAACACAGACAAACACAGCCTCATACTGCTGTGTCTTCACTCACCTTCCGCCGTCTCCCCACTCGCTCTGCTTCCCTTAGAACTCCCACCTCCTCCTCCTCCTCCTACTCCCTCTGTACCTTTTCCCTTCTCCCTCTCCCGGCCTCCTTCTCTTTCTCCTCCTCTGCTGTCTTCATCCCAGCCCTCCTCTACTCCTCCGCCACCTCCTGCCCCTCCCCCAGCCTTTTCATCATCTTCCTCCTCGCCCAGGTTCTTGTAATTTGGCCTCTTCTGGGTTCTCTTGCGGCCGCGGTGGCGGGACAGCTCCAGGGAACGTTCCAGAGACTCTGGGGGTTTGGTGAAGCGACGAACACCTCCTGCACTAGCCTGGAGAGGGTTAGAGATGCACAGAGGGGCATGAGTGTGAGATGGGAAGACATCATAAGCCAGTAACTGACAATCACAGACAATTATTTTATTAACTCCAAACTCCTTTCTTGGTTAAAATAAAGCTGTGGTCATTCTGTGACACAAGTTTTTCACATCAAGAGTAGCATCACAGTGGTAACACAGCTCCAAACATCCTAGTACTTGTAGAACAGGCAGATAATGGTTCAAAATAAGTGAGAAAAAGAAAATAGTAGGGTTGTATTAAGTCAGGTAAAGATATCCAGGAGTAAACACACACAGAGGTGAGACACAGAAGAAACTGTTTCCAGGAAGTCATTTCACTGCCACCCTTTACCAGCAGACATGCATGCAAAAAACAAAACACACATGAACATGCAGAAGCACACACGCACACAGAAAAAAAAAATACTTATATAACCAATGTGCCTTACAGTTAATCATTCTAAATCATCACACACAACAGCCTCTTCCTCCCAGATATACTTTATCAGAGGTCCCATCAGTGAGGACATACTGGAACTACAAACAACCCTCAAACTAAAACCAGAAGGCAGATATGCATACAGGAAACAGCTGGTAAATGATAAAAGCCGCTGAGCAGAGATGTCTGACTGACTTACAGTAAAGCTAAGTCAACATACCTATAATAATGACTACTGTATGGCTAATTCTAATAAACACAATGTGCACAGCTCAGTTGAAGATAGACAACGAAATACAGGTCATTTCTTATGCCATAAACTCTTGGGGTAAGACAAAAAAAAATATGTCTGGCTATCATCATGTCATGCACAACTGTACAAACTTGTGGTTGGTAGATTTGTTTGTTTTTAAATCATACTTTGTTTTATTATAATTGAAAATATTGAGTATGTAGTCCTGTATGTGCCTGTTTGCATTTGTCTATGTATATGCATGGTCATGTAGGACTATATTCACTGTTGTTAAGACTGTTTTATGACCTAGAAGCTATTGAAACAAAGACATGAAATAAACAAAAAAAGATCAGTATTGTGGAGAGTGTAATGAGGCAAATAAAATGGCCACTGAATACCAGGTAATCCAGCTGTGGTTCTGTGGTTTCATTTGTACATAAAAAGGTTCAAGAAGACAAAGAGGAGGATCAGCTAACTCACACTGAAACTAGGTGGCCCTATTTCACTTCTGACACTAAAACCAACCAAACACACACGTGAAGCCCTCGGTATATTGACACACATGAACACTTGGTGTGCAGAGTCAGAGGATGTAGGCCTAGCCTCCTTATGCCCCAAAAACAGCTTCTGTTTCTCAGCATTCATCCACCCTTACAGAAAGGAGCAGTGTGCCACATAAATCAAAACCAAAAGTTCTAATACACTATATGTTTAAGTCCATTTCTTCAGCTGGTCCCTCTCTCCTCGATTCCCACTTAGTTTCTTCTGTTTTTTTATTTTTCTTTTTCTCAAACACTACAGACCTCCTTCATTTCAGCTCAATAATAACTCTTTAATAAAATTGTGAGACTAAAATGTGCTTTTAATGGTTTGTGTCTTAGATTGAGTCGACCCGAATTTTTAATTACCTTGAAGCATAAAAAAACAAAAAGCCTTTGCAACTCATTTCTACAGAATACCTAAAGGTCTTCCATCCTGTTGCCAGCCAACATAAACATTGATATCGCTCTCCATCTGAGCACTTAGGTTTATACTGTAGTTGCTGCTAAAGCACAGCGTGTATGCTGGCAGACAAAAGCCGCAGACTAGCGTGTGTGTGTGTGTTTGTGCTGCACCTGCTAGCTGACTATGTTCTGGTAAACCACTCACACTGCTGAGAAATTAATGGAGGTCATGGAGAATGTAAGGCACACCTACACACTGCACAAACATACCTAGCACATCAAAATAGGGCAGCATTTGAAGGTA